>VZRL01001506.1:866-18576 GCA_013397895.1 Origma solitaria
TATTTTTATTTTTATTTTCATTATTTTTCCTGTACTGTTGGATGTTTTCCACGGACACATTCCCATGAATGCAAACAGAGCTGTGTTCAATACGTGCACCAATCTGCAGTTGTCCATTGCCTCCCCAGCTCTGGCCGCCTGTCCCTCACACCTAAACCATCTATTTATTTGTTATTGCTTTATTATTATTGATTTATTATTATATTAATTTATTCATCATTGTCAATAATTGTTCCAAGACACCTCCAAGTAATTGATGTCTACATAATTCCAGAAATGCTGTGGCTTTATTCAAGTACAATAACAATATTAATTTATATGAAAATTCACTTTGGCTAACAGCTAATGCATTTAAATTTCATGTAATTTAATGCGATCCTATCTCCTGTTAGGGTGGGGGGAAAAAAAAAAGAGGTTTCTCAGTAGAAATTCACTACATGCCTCAGATCTCATAAAATATAAGGTCTGAATGACTTTTATAAATGCTATAAATATGATTAAGATATCCCCCTCCTAAGGCAGGAGAGTGAAACGGATCTTGCTGAACAAAAATCGGCCAAGAACATTAAAAATTACCATTCTGTTGTGAATACTGTACATAATACACAGATTAAAACAAAGCCTTTCCTCACTCCTGCCAGCTGGAGGGACAGAGGATGAATCCACAATTTTTACCCACAATTTCGATACAAATTGCTGAGGAATGTTCCCTGTATTTTCAGGATGAGTTTGCTGAGTTGATGCCATTTTTGGACACGAGGATGGAAGGGAATTTTAATAACAAGAGGTGATGGAGGAGAAAGAAGCAGCAGGGCTTTTGCCACATGGTCCACAAAATAAAGGAATTTCTGAGGATTAGCAGGATCAGATTCCCTGGAGTTCTAGGGCTTTGCTTGTGTCTCTCCTCTGCCCTTTCAGGCCTCAGGACTGGCCAACTTCTCTGTCAAAAGGAAGGATTTTCCTCACTGGAATCTAGGAACAAATGCAAAGAAATCGGTGGGGAAGTGTTGTAATCGTTGGCTTTGAAAAAAGAAAAGCAGAAACAATTTCAAAAGAGCTCCGAAGAGGTCCAGCCCCATCAGAAGGGCCCCACCGCAGCCCTGGGGAGCTGAGCCTGGTCCAGCCGAGCAGCTCCTGGTTCAAGGGGTGATTTGGGAAGCCCTGGCCCAGCTGTGCCAGCTGCAGTCAGCTCTTCCCAGAGCCAGGTGTGCTCCAGAGGCTCTGACCCCATGTGCCTCGGGGAGCGCATCCCAATCCCAACAGCATCGGCTCCAGCAGGGGATGGAAACCCTCGGAAATGGCTTCAAGGGCTGGGAGCACCATCCCAGGGAGCAGGCGCTGGAATTGAGCTGGAATTGAGCTGGAATTGAGCTGGCATTCAGCTGGCATTCAGCTGCTCAGGGCACCTCCAGCTGAGAGCAGGGAGTCCCTGCAGGGCTCTGAGAGCCCATGGAGATGCGAATGTGCTGCAGGGCTCTGACAGCTAAATATCTAAAGCCAGGAACAACTTGAAAGGAGCCCCTTCCCTATTAATTAAACTTGCATTTAACAACATAGCTTTGGAAATCACCATCATCACACTGAGAAAGTTTACTCTCTCCACCTGGTGCTGTGGAGGAACACACCTGCACTGAGAGCTGCTTTACAGAAACCAAGGTGCCCAAGTTCCTGACAATATTTAAAATAAATCCTTTAAAAGATTAGCCCTCATGATCCCTCAATTTACCAACTGATCTTCTGCTACCAAACTAGGGCTGCACAAATTAGGAACAGCTTTAAGTCCTCTCCAGGCACTGCGATTCCTCCTCTGCACCTCTTCCAGCAGTGGGGATTATGCTCATAATGCAGATCAATACTGCCTGCTTTAATACTCTGTGCTCAGTTGCTTTCAAATCCTCAAATTTAATCATGCAGCCTGAACGAGCAGCTACATTGTTTTGGAGCAATTTCAATGTTTTTACAAAGACATTCCGTTTGGAAACAGGCTCGAGGAACAAGACATCACATTCTTCACGTAAAAGTTCTTGTAAATTTTCAGCTGAAGGGCTTTAATGTGGCTGTGGTTTAAATGATTGAGTTGGAACTCCTTTTCTGGTTTTCCTGTGTTGATAAAGAATAGGAGACAACAAATTTAATTTCATTCAAGGTGGAATTGTATGTTACAGATCCAAAGAGAGAAAACTCATTAGACAATAACTCTTCCTGTGGTGTCAACATCAGTTACCCCAGCGCTTTTTGTGCTGTTTCAGTCCCAGCAAAACAGTTTAGAATCGACTGATCTATATTTTCTCACCAAAGATGACACAAAAATATGATCTGCTGTGATATATCTGTTCTCCTTTTACTGTGTGTATACAATGAATTCATACATATTTTATGAAAACCTTTCACCAAAAGCTGTTGCAATCCTATAAAAACGCCGGCTTCTTGTGTTTGCTGAGGTGCAGGAAGATTGATATTTGGGAAAATGATGGACTTCAAGAATAACTCTGGATTCTCTGAGCTGTTTCCCTAATGTAAAACCAGGGAGGGGAAAATTCCAAGGAAGGGAATGATCATGGCATGAGCAGGACCTGCTAAGCCGGGTGAGAGAACACATCAACCCCAGCTGCCTTAGAAAAACAAATCCCTGCTTAAAAACCTCTGTCTCCTGTTTGCTGACTGCTCCCATCATAATTTAATCGTTTTCCTGCTTTCCAGCACTCTGTGATCAGAGAATCATTTGTTATTACTGTTTTTTCCAGCCATTCTGGTTGCCGCAATAGCTCCATCATCACCAGGCTTGGAGGCTGAACAATTAGATGATGATTTTCTTTAAGCATGTCCCAGCCATCACAAAAATCCAGCTGTGTGAACAAAGTACAGGATCCTCTCGGAGAGCAAATGCTGTTTGCAGTCTCACACTTTGCAGACTAAAAATTAAATGACTATTTTTATCCTCCCTTTTCTGCTAGACATTAACTAAATTTGTCAACGTTAGCATGCTTAGGATTAAAGTTTTATTGACTTCTTTTTTTTTTATTTTTAATTTTAAGGCAAACTTAAAATATGGCACATAAAGTTTTCATAGCTGCATTAGAAGACTTCCTGGCCCAGATTCCAACTTCCAGTTCTGCTGCCAGGAGCTCCTGATCCCAATCCTGGGGAGAGTTCTCGACCCACCGCAGTTCCCTGGCTCAGAGCTTGGACACAACACCCAAATTTGGGGGCAGAGGAGTTTGTAATAAAGGAAAAATATGAAAGATGGAGCACGAGAGGGAATTCAGTCGGAAAGAGGAATATCAGCTGGTGGTGGGCATCTCCCACAGGTTAATGGGAATGGTCCCCAGGAATCATTACTGCAACACAGGGAACAAGCTGTAGTCATGAAGAAAAATTGGTTTATTCACCATTAGCCTCCTGTCAAGTTATTTTCTGCTGCAGTCTTGTTTTTTTTCCTAGGTTTGAGACATGAATTCAGGCCTTTTTCTGTGTTTCCCTTACCTTTTTCTCTCATTTCTCTGAGTTGTCTTCCACCCCCGCCTTAACATTTGCCACATGCAAATCTGTGGCTTTGAGGTGAGAGGAAAAGCAGAATTATTTTAGGAACTGCTGTTCCCACAAGTTCCCTTGATAAACTGCTTTCGGAGGTCATTACCCACCCATGTCTTTGCGCTTCTCATGACATTTTCTTGCATTCACGAGAGTCCTCTGGTCTTCAGTAAGCCAGACTGAACCAGGCAGGAATTTTTAAGTGGTTTTCTAAACGGCTCATTGGTGTTTCACTACCCTGATATATTCCTTGTGTTACCAGTAAAGGCTTAGATACCTATTTTGGCAATGTAAAAATTAATATATTTTCTAATATTTTTATTTATTTATAATTAAAATATTAGAATAGTTGGGGGTGGAAGGGACCTTTAAAGCAGGGACGCCTTCCACTAGGCCAGGCTGCGCAGAGCCCTGTCCAATTCCACAGTGAAGGGGTAAAATTTAAATTGTAACTTTTTACCTGTGTTCCAGGAGATGAAGGAAGAGTCTCAGACTCTTTTATCACGTATTTCACTGCGTCCAACCGAATTCCTGAATATTTATGGGAATTAATTGTGTGGAATCTGTTGCTGAAGTTGCTAAGAGGTAAAGGGAAGAAGAATCAGTTTATGGTGTTTTTTGGAAAATATGGGAGCAATTCCTGGGTCTGTCCCTTGCAGGGCCAGGAGCTGAACTCGGGTGATCCCTGTGGGGCCCAGAATAGTGGGAATACTCAGAGATTTTGTGACTTTTAGTGCAACCCAGAGAGAGGCAGCGACGTGCAGCATCTGCTGAGCTGTCAGCTCCACCTGCAGCCAAGGCTGTTCGCGGCTCCTGCAGCGCCCGAGCAGACACCCAAAATATCAGCACTCGCTGGGGATGCTCGAGTTCAGAGCCATTACATTCCCATCAAGAGCTACAAACAAGCAGCAGATTAAAGGGGACTGCAGGGAATTACCGAGTCCTCCGCGCCTCCGTGGAGAGGAATTTTTAACAACAGGAGCAAATCGCTACCAGGAGGTACATTATTATGTGAGGCGTGAGAACACGATTTACATGTCTCCTTCCTGAAGCAATCAGGATTGTTCGTATTTCTGCTGCTAATTGAGAATAAGATAAACCAAACCCCACGGTCTGCCCACAGCAGAGCCTCAAATAACTGCGAATGCTGAGGATAATCCGTGGTGCAGACTCGGTTTAGGCTGGGAAAGGAACTTGCCATGAAATGATCCCAAATCTCCATCTCAGGCCCTGCATTTCCCCCTTGGTTTGGCTGGAAGTGGAGCAGGCAGCTCTCTCCTGCAGCCACAACATGTCATGAGCACATCCTCACACACACAGCCTATCGTGCAGCGTGTTTGATTTCCTGGCTGCCTTATTTGTTTACAACAATGCTCTTAAAATTGTCTCTCCCATCTGTGTGGTTCCTACTTGTTTGAATGAGAATGAGATATTAAAATGCCATCCAGATGTCTAGATGCATAGCAGCATTAACATATTATGCAAATTGTCACAGGATGGGTTTTCTTTCTTTTTCCTTCTTAAATAAAACAATATTTGGAGGTGGAATGTAAAGAAGGAAAAAGCTGTGAAGGATGACAAGTGAAAAAAAAAAATGCACTGAGCATATTCAGCTGAACTTTTCAATCACTTTGGATGAAAGGGTTATGTACAAAGTGTCCTCTGTTGTTTTCACCGTAAATCTAGAGAAGGACAATTGCATGAAAACAATCTTGAAAAGCAAAATACACAATAAGCAAGGAAGCAACACTCAGCCTGAAGAGCTCATAAAATTAATTCAGCAAAGTACAATATAAAA
Organism: Origma solitaria; assembly: GCA_013397895.1. Taxonomy (NCBI): domain Eukaryota; kingdom Metazoa; phylum Chordata; class Aves; order Passeriformes; family Acanthizidae; genus Origma; species Origma solitaria. Next base: position 6,196 of record VZRL01001506.1, read on the forward strand.
GTTGCCTCTGATCTCAAGAGAACAGGACTTGATAAATAACAGCACGAAATATTTGTTGGCTACTGGGCATCTAATTTAAAGAAACCTTTGCCTCTGCAGATGTTTGCACTTGGAGTTCAGTCCATGGAATTAACAGTGCAAGATCATACCTGAGCCTCCATTGCTCTGGAGATGAGAAAATGAAGATCAATATCTTTAATTGAGGCTAGGTTTGGGGGAATCCTTACAACGAACAATAAACATGATGTCTCGTGAGTTTCCCCTAAAAAAACACAAGAATTTTAGTTTTGTTATTTGGCTTCAAATATTTAATTACTTTTAGCTTAAGCAGGATGTCAGGACAAAAATAAAAATGGAAACGTAGAAAGCAGGGATAATGGAAAAAGGGTTTTTATGAAGTCACTACATTATTTTTATCTCAAACCAGACTTAAATTGTGCCTGGCAGGTGTCTGCTTAACCTGTCCTTCCACAGATCCTACACTATTTATTTCAGTGTCTATCTGGCCTTTAGGCTGGACATTTATCCTAAACTTCCCTTGCAATTTCAATTTAGGAATTCCCCTATTCCCTCACTGCTGGCAGGGGGTACAGGACACTTCCAGTCTTCCTCTCATCGAGGACAGAGCTGGAGCTGATGCTGTGGAGGTTCTACAGAACCTTTCCCCTCCTTGCCCATCCCCTTTCAGATTAACCCAGCTCCATCCTGCCAGGCTCTCCTCATGCTCCATTTTCGCTGCAAATCTGATCTTTTGGCATGTTCCCCCCAGAATTCCCTTCACTTAATCCATATCTATAAAAATCTTGGGTCCAAGACAAGCCAGATGTTCCAGCTGTAGAATTACTGAGGAGCAGCCTTGAATAATTGCTTCCCATTGCAAACGTGCTGTTCCTGCTCATTTATTCTGATTTTCTCTCTGTTTCTCTCTGTGAATATCCCACCATCACAGCTCCTCTCCTGCCCACACCTTCCCTTCTTCCTGCCCACCTTATCTGCAGAAGGTAGAGTGATGTGATTTGTTTTCGGAACATCCATGCTGGTTCTTTCCTTATCATCCTTTATCTTCTGAGTGCTTAAATAGATTGGCTGACTGTTTCTCATGGTATCTTTCTGGGCATAGAGCAGGAAATGATTGGGTTGTTATTCTTCACCATTTTTAACAACATATTACTTCATTATTGTTATTTTTTGGTCTAATACCAGTGGCACATTATCTTCCCAGAGAGTGTCTATTATGTGTGTCCCAGGGTTTAATCCACAGAGGGATGGAGAAGAAAGGATTGAATTTCAGCTGCTCCTGCAGCCACTCCTGAGCGAGGATGACAATCCCAGTGTGCAGGGGATCAATGATATCACAAAAATTGATCTTTAATAAATAGCCTGAGAGTTTGAGTGTATCCTGTAGCAGTCAGTGCAGACAGAGGCACTAAGTTATGTTCTATACAGTAGAGCAGGGTATATGCACAGTCCCTGAAGATATATTGGGATATATTTGATATATTTGATATCTTTCAGTTGATTGTATTTCCTGGGATTTAGCTGTAAAACCACCAGAGACTTCTAATGATAATTCTCAAATGCCAGTCCAATGTCACAAGAGAGTAAAAAGAGAGAAATCTATTCATATAGTTTAGTTCCTTCACTCATTAAAACAAGGAAAAATTGCTGGTTTGAGGGTTGCTAAGTAGTCAGAGAATAAATCTGTTTGTGGATTATTAATTGCTAAGTAAAAGCTAATTTTGGAATGAGTGAACAATATCTGCTTTTTGTGCTGGAGTGTTTGGAGTGGCTGCAGCCACAGCTACAAATATTTGTAAACCATCCCTCCACGCTGCTTTAATTTGAATTCCTGAGAGTTATGAACAGCAGGAGGATAATAAATAGACCACCAGATCTTTTTGTAAATCTGATTTTGGTGTGGAATTAAAGGAGTTTTAGCCACACTTCTTAAACCAACAGTGTGAACATTACCTGCAAAACAAAATTCCTCTTGGTGCCACCTCCCAGATGCCAAAAGCAGAATCCCGGTTCCAATGGACAGGAGCAGGGGTCCAAACTCAACATATCTCAGACTTCTGCACCCCAAACTTTCACAAAGAACCTGGAAGGGAAAGTTCTGGTTTAGAAAAGAAACAGTGGTAAAAACTTGCTTGGATTGCATCCTTTCAGACTGCACACCTGATGGGCGCCAGCCTGGCCTCATTTACAGGATCAGATCATCCTAAAGCTCATGGAAGCTTGTTCAGCTGCACTGGAGGGTTTAATTCATCCTCTCCCAATTCTAAAGTGCGACTGACTGATAGAATAAATTCCATGTTTTACTTGTGGTTCTGCTGGATTTTGTGGTGGCCAGCCTGGATTTCAGGGGCACAAGCTGCACTCCCACACTTTCTCACACACACAGAGGAGAGTTTTCGTGGGAACTGCTTTAACACTACCAAGACATGCTAATTATGCACATTTAAAAGTCTCTTTCAGGGCTTTAACCAAAATTTATCGATCCTCCCTTGACTCTCATTGCCCTTCATGGACCGGGGGGCAGCCGGGCTCTCGCTGCCTTATTTGAGCTCTGCTCCTCACCAAAAATGCAATTTCTTTGCCAGCAGAGATCTGGACACCCTTTGCATATTTTGTCTTCCTGCATTACCTCAGGAGGTGTTTTCCCTGTTATTTGAACCTTCTGCACAGAGACCTTCGAGGGAAAAAATGGAATTATATCGAGGGAAATAAAAGATTTGCTGTAATCCCAAGACAAGTTTAGTTAAAGATTGACAGTTTGTGTTGGAGCAGGGCAATATTTCAATATTTTGTGTAGCTGAGGTGATATTGCCTATCTCACAAAGCTATGACTCTGCTAATTTAAGCACACCTAGTGGCAGCAATCCTTTTACTGGCATACTAAGAAATAATGTATTTTTAGTTGGCCCTGAATCCTTCACAATGACTCTCTTCAAGCACATTGATGAGCTTCAGGTGCACAAAATATTTCCAAAAGACTGATTTTGGCTATAAATATTTTCTCTGGAGATGTTTCTTAAATATTTTTCAAATGCCACATGGAGAGGTAACATTAGACTTTCTCAATTTACAGCATTACCTGTTTGTATGAAATTATGATAAGCAGATAAAATATCTGATGATTTGCTTCCAAGGTACCAATACTTTTTGAGAAGGAATACTTATAACTCTAGTCAGGAACATTTCACAGAGCAAAAGTGATGAAATTAGGCTAATACATTATTTATAATGAGTGATTTGCTCAGCTCGATGCAAAGCAGAGGAACATTTTTAACCAGATAAATCATATGAGAAGAGGTGAAAGACATTGTTTCCCTCATTTTTCTCCGTTTCATGGCAGACTGTCTTAATTACTTATTAAGCCCTAACTTTGCCACTTGGCATGTGGCAGCTGACAATAAAGAGCTGTGCCTGAACAGATGTGCAAACATCTGGCCAGCCCTGGGAACAGTGGCATTGCTGCTTGCTCTTGTCCCCTTTTTTCAGCCACAAACTCCTTTCCTTGAGGTTTTGCTGTCTCCTTTCCTCTTTCATTCCCTTTACACGCGGTTCTAACAAAGAAATCGCAACTGGAGGAGCACTGGAGTGCAGAGTGGGGAATGAATTCTCGTTAATCATGCAGGTACAGCTCGCTGGATAATTCATGGCGCAGCTCCCTGCCACATGTAGGACTTCAGAAGTGATTAACCAGCAGCTCTCACCGCTGTCCCACCACATAAGGAAGTGTGGCAATAAAAGGATTCAGCTCCACAGCATCGCATAAGATTAAATTTCACTGATAATAACAACGCGAACGTGGAAATGGGAGAGATGGGGAAAATATTTCAGGGAAAGGGGAAGAAAAAAACGGGATAAGAAAACAGTTCTTCAAACCGAAAAAATAAAAAAGCAGGAGAACATCGTACCAGGAAATGTAACAAATTTCCAAAGTGAGGCTGCACGAGAAAACACTTCAATCCCACAAGAAGCAATTAGAAGATCCTGTGGAAATGGTGCATTAAAAAGATGAGTCTCCGAAGGAACGAGCTGCTTTTTCCTCATCTCTTTTTTTTATTGTTGTTCCAATGGAATTCATCTGCCTGCGCATCCTCTCGGCAGCCTTGGAATGGTGCTTCCCCTTCCAGAGGATTATCTGGCCTCTCTTGTGAGGGGCTGTGAATAAGCAAGAGCTTTCAAGGCTGCTGAAGAGGATGAGGCACGTTTTTATTTCTCTTTGTAGAACACAAAGCCTGTAGGAGGGAAATTGCAAAATATTGTTCTCCTCGAGAAGGCGTTAGAGAAGCACTTGGTTTATTTACTCATCTCCCACCTGAACCAAGGCTTCATTTCAATAAATAAGCTCCCTCTACATGGCTTTTATGTTTGGAGAGGGGTAAAGAGGGAAAGGCAAATTAAATTCTTTTGTGGAGTGGATTTTACCTGTCCCTCTTTCTCCCCTTCCTCCCTGCCTGTTCCTCTCGCCTTGTGGAGAGGATTGACCTGAAAGGGTTTGGGCATCTCATAAATGAGGGCACTCAGTGCTTGGGTTTAGACATCCATCACCTTCTAGAAGAGCTCACGTGGGGTTTAAAATGCAACTTCTCATTGCAGTGCTTCAGTCCCACTCACCTGGAATCTGAAGAGGCCTTTTCACCCCTGACTCTGCTCCCTGCACTCACACCCCCAGCGATTCTTGCTCCTCCTTGGAGGGGCTGCAGACAGCACAAATCTGGGTTAATGGGTTTTATGATCAATCAGCTCATACCTGTCCTATTAATAATGCAAATGGGATAGGATTATTGAGTTATGAGGAGCTTATACACAAATATTAACCACTAATACATTCATTAAGCTGACTAAAGTATTAATTAGCTTTGATGCTGCTGGATTTCAGACTAGCAGCTAGTTTTATCAAGGCCTGCTCAAATTGATTAGAGTGATCCCACGCTGTGCGCTGTGTTTCCACAACAGAATTGATCTTTTTCCTGGATGCAGACAAACAACATTCTAACCCCCACCTGGGGATGTTGGTGACTAAGCTTGGTTAGGGAAATAAGGAATGGAAATATCCTGCTGGAGCATTTTATCCTGAAAGTAATCACTGTATATTTTATGAGCAGGTTTAAACCCGAAAGAAGAGCAGAATAAAAGATTCTCCATATTTCACTGGGTACTGTAGAGGTTTGGGCCCCTGGCAGGGGTGGGACTGGATGAAATTTAAGGTTCCTTCCAACCCAAACCATTCTGGGGTTTTCTGCTCTCACCTTGGAGAAATGAAGGCAACAATCCTACATGGAAAATCACGATCTTAATGAGGAAGACACTGTGGATTTCTCTGCTGGTGAAAGTCAGAACAAATTGGCCTTCTCAGCACGCTCACCACAACATCAATGCCGGCATTCCTTGATGAGGATGCAAATATTGGTACTTAAATATTCCACAGGTTTAATGATAATAATTGTTTTTTTTCATGTATCTTTGAAGGGGTCCAAGACAAGCCTATGAAAGATTATTCTAAAAATATCACTGGTCTAAGGTGACACGGGGTCACTTCACTGCATGTCTGGAGAGTTAGAAAAGTTCTTCAGGGCTAGATCTGAGATGAAAATTCTCAAGATATCAAAAGGGTCTTAATCAAGAAAAAATTCAGTTTCCTCACAGTTTTCACCCCAAATCTGGATGTCTCATTGTCCCTGTAATAGTTTCTCATTTCTCTGACTTCTGAAAGTGCCTTTTCCTTTGCAGCGCTTCACTGACAGTGAGTGGCAGTTGCTCATTAACCATTAGCTCTTCTAATTTTCTGTGAACTAATTGCAAGGAGCATAAGAAAAGCTATTAGAATAGCAAAGCTCTGAGGGATAAGAAAAGAAAAAGAGCAGGTCAAGATCACTGCAATTTACAGCAATATTTCTTTCAAGAAATGTGGGGGTCTAAAAGTCAATTGTTAAAAAGAAAGCAGAAAGAGACCTGCAAATATCAATTCAGAAATCAATAGAAATGTCCAGTTTGATACAAAGTTCTACAGCAATTCCTAGGGAAAATACTTACCTTATGACATGACAAGCATCTTTATTGCATAGGGTAAATGAGCCAGTAAAAGCGAAAAATTGGGAGCATATTGGAGCAGAGCAGCAGGACTGAAAAACAGGAACACTCAGGCACCAAGATAAGGTAGGAAAAAAAAACCCACCTTGAAAACCCAGCCCACTAAAGAAACCCTTATTTGAGGTGATTCTTGCAGTTCAAAGCTGTTTTCTGAAAGAGGGAACAAGCTTGGTAATCAAAAGGCGTCATTGTCTGGCCAATGTTTCCCAGAATTCTGAAAGAAATAGAAATCAAATTATTAAAACTATCACAGGTTATGAGCAAAGCAATTTTGCTCCTGTCTGCATTGATGTGTAACCCCAGTAGGAGATTCCTTATGAGGTTCATTTATGTGTCACTCATGGTTAAAATTCACTTTTGATAGCAGTGAATGAGGGCGGTGAAAATTGTAAATTAAAACGTGTACTCGGGCTGTTGTGTCAATACAACTTCAATAGCTCATGATAAAAAAAAGGTAGAAAAACTTCAATAACTGTTGTGGAAATAAAAATTTCCATATTTCCCTGTCTTAAAATTTTGACTAATAGGTGGATGTAGCGTGAGAAAAACAAACAATGATAAAAAAATAGCTGCACTGGTTACATGTAGGCAAAAATAAAAGATAGGAATTTTTATAAATCACATGTACAGCCCGAGCACAGATGGATTAACAGGTGCTGAAACAACAGCTGACACATCCAACGTGATGGGGAAGAAATATGACCAAGGTGAGGACTTCGGACAAGCTTTAATTCAGCACTGCACACTTTGGAAAATGGATGGCTTTTCAAATAACTCCAGAACATCCGTGCCCTCCTCACGGTGCCCTGGCCCTGGGATGGGAATGAATCCCACACCAGTGTGGGACAACAGAGGGAAGCTGAGCAGGTGCTGGTGACCACTGGCGCCAGTTTGAGACGATTCCCGTGACCAATTTCCCAATTAGCGCTGTTCTGACAACACTGCCAGCTGAGGAGCTCAGATAATATAAAGGAAAGGATTTATTGCCATGCAGAGGTTCCCCTGCTTGGGTAGCGGATAGCAGGAAGGGTATTCCTGAATTTCTTGAGGATGGGAGCAAAAAAAAACTTTCTTAGCCTTGGAGTAGATTAAAGGCAGGTAAGCAGAGCATCAGAGAGATCCGTCATCGGAATGAGGGGGAAGGAGACTGCTCTGCCAGCTTGGTAACCTTCAACAGAGAAATGCAGGATGAGATCATTTGAACACAGATTGGAAGAATTATGGGATGAAAAATTAGTTAAATAAATCAAGAGGCGTGTCAGGGGATCCTCTGCAGCAGAGATGGATGTTTCTTTTTTAATTTACTGAAAAGGCACAATCTCTTGGCTTGGACTCGAGGCTCTTGAAGGTCTTTTCAACATCAACTTTTCTGATTCTCACAGGGACTGCAGGTTAAGGCAGCCACCTTGAGAAAGGACAAAATGGTTTTTTGCCCCTACTCCAGCAAGTTTATGAAGAATTTGTAGCAGTTGAATTTTTGGAAGTTGAGTAAAGAACCCTGAGAAGCTGTCCCTGATGGTGACCTGGTCCCTAAAGGACACCCCGAGGCAGGAATTCCGCCCTGCCATGAAGTCTGTGGAGACTTCAGGGCTTGGTGACATCTGAGCTGAGGCTCTGAGGGCTTTAATTGAAATGTTAGCACCAAAGCCCACAGTTAAAATTACTGAAATCCTCCAGTGGGTCTAGCCCATGGCACTTAAACTGTATAAAATTACCCTTTTGGTGATGCTAATAATATGTGATAAAAGCCAGTCCAAGAGAACGAGGTAGGAAATCTGGCTGGGCTGATACAGTTATTTTCTAAGTCCTGCTGCAAGCTATAGACAGCTCCACATTTTTATGGAGTTTATTTTATTTTCCACAATCCGTTCACTGTTAATGAAAATCCAGGCGAGCAAATTAAAATAAACCCATGTTATCACTCAGATTTAATGATTTCCTGCTGGGCCTCTTTAATGTTCAGGACTGACCTTTTCTTTGAAATACTTACCAGCGAATTTGCCATCAGTGTTTGGTTTCTTCTCCCCTGGAATGGTCACCTTTTCCTGCCCGGTGCTGCTGTGTGAGGATGAGCACAGCCAGCACGAACAACTTTTACCTCTCCTGGAGCTCAGAGTTCATAGCTCTGTGTGAACACCGTCACCCCTTAAGTCCTGGAACAAGGGGAATATTCAGCTCCAGAAATTTCCTATTCACATGAACTTTCTGATTAACTCTGTGAACGAAATAAGTGCTTTAGTAGAGTGCTAAGATGTCATCAAATGAAAATCTGTCTTAAAATAGAGCAAAACCCGCAGGAAATTCCAGGTACCTGCTGAGATGGCAGCGCTCTCTTGAGCTGTAATGTTTAATCTTTTTGACTCTTGCCTTGTTCTTCTGGGGTGGAGGGAGCTCGGGTCCTTGTGGTGGTCATGGCCACCAAAGTGCTCCTATTAATCTGGATTTTCTGCTCCCTGGCTGCTGGCAGTAAGGACAGTTAACATCCCAATATCACTTCCCCTTCAAGGATACTGAAGAGCATTGGAAGCATTAAGCTCTGAGGTCGCTAATTTACTAATGAGAAAACTGATTCAAAGAGAAATTAGGAGCTTATTCTCTCCTCCACTGAAGGCAGTGCAAATCATTTTGTGGTTTCCTTGGGCAGACTGTGTGCGGCTTGTGAAAGGTCACACGAGAAATCACAGAAAAATTGGACCTGAACTCCAACACCTTTTTGCTTGTTCAGCACGAGAATAATTGTCCCTTATCCAGTGCCTGAATCCTGTGTAGCTGAAGCCCTTTTCCATAATGCACTTTAGAAATCTTTCTGAATTTAATTCAGATTTCCTAAGCCTACATTTTCAAGTTCTTTGAAGCAGCTAAACTTTATCAAAAAGCCGCTGCTGTGTATTGCTGAGACCTTTCCGAGGCATCCAGTTTTTGTGAGGACATTGAAGAAGACACAATTTAATTCTTCAAACGTGTTATTTTAGAGGTTGTGCTCTCCAAGGGCCTGATCCAAACCACTCTGTACTCAGTAGGAAACTTCCTGCCTCGAGGCTCCCTGGGATGTGTTTCAAGCCCCTCTCCCTGGCAATATTTCAAGCAGTTGCTTTTGTATTTTCCTGCGTTGCCTGTGTGGCTGGAAACCTTTATATCAAGAGTCCAGATAAATGCCAGTTCTGCCATCATAACACACCTCAGCACAGGTGAGAAATACAGGGCTGTGTTTCTAAATCTGATGCATTCAGGGCCTGGGGCTGCAGTAACTCAGAGCTAGGAGTGTTTATGCACAAAATCAGCAGAGCGTACACAGGATTATTTATCAGGATGGCCCATGGAGAGAGCTGGCGTGGGGCATTAGCACCCACTTGATGGAACAAGAATAAACATTTCCTGAAAGAGCACTGGCAAGGTATATCACAAACACAGCTTTATAATGAACCCATGGAATATTTATGCTGTACATTCCACGTGAAATATGTGAGAGCTGGCCAAGTAAAGCCCTCCCGAAACAAGGCAAGCAGGACACTTTTATAATGGTGATAAAACTGCAGCAGCATTCCTGGACTTTTATGAACCTTATGTTTCCTATCAGTGTTCCTTCAAATTATTTATCACTTAAACATCATTCCAGCACAATTGAAATAAAGGTATTTCCATGGCAGGCAGAACAGACTGGAGTTTTTGCACTACTCTGGGCTTAACAAATTTGAGTGTGCAGTGAGTGGCAAACGTATTATTCTACTGTGTCATATAAAGGATTATTTCAGATGTTTGAAATAATGCATACAGTTAAAGGTTATGGGAGAATAATGGTAAAGAAATTCATTGTTTCAGGGCTGGCTGGTAATCTGAATGATAAAAAGGTGATGACTATTACAGCCTTGAAGCATTACAGTCATTTGGCTATGATAATAGTTCTCAGATTTGGTTATGGCCCTAATATGTTACCTGAAAGTTAAAATCAGATTCTCAGCTCTGTTGGCACATAATGATCACTTATTGTCTAGAATGTAATTTCTGAAAGAGAATGAGAGTTGATCTTTTTTTTTTTTTTTTTTCCCAGATGAGCTAAACATGGAGTTTGTATTTCAGAGAAGGAATCAATTCAGGATCATCATTTCTTGAGATACACTGAGATAAATCTGTCTGCTGCTCCCTGCTTTTATAGCTCTTTGTTCCCAGCTGTTATGGACCATGGGCAGGCAATGTTTCTGCTGTTCCAAGCAATCCACCAGAGCTGTCAGAGGACAGAGCTTCAAACCAGACCCTACAGATGGTTTGGGGTTTCCTTCTGGAATTCTTTAAACAGACAAGTGCAAAGGAGCAGCTCACAGAAACCTGCCCTGGCTTTTGGGCTTGCCTGGGGTTCAGTGTCACCTGTGTGAAGGACACAGCTCCAAGGTGGCTTTTCTCAGTGACAGAATCCCAGACTGGGTTGGGTTGGAAGGGATCCCAAATCCCATCCCATTCCACCCCTGCCATGGCAGGGACACCTCCCACTGTCCCAGGCTGCTCCAAGCCCTGTCCAGCCTGGCCTGGGACACTGCCAGGGATCCAGGGGCAGCCACAGCTGCTCTGGGCACCTGTGCCAGGGCCTGCCCACCCTCATAGGGAGGAACTCCTTCCCAATATCCCATCTAAACCTACCATCTCAGTTTGGAGCTGTTCCCCCTTGCCTGTCACTGCAGTTCCTGCATTCTCAGCCTTCCCAGGAGTGCAAACCTTCCCTTTCCCTACAGAAATCCGAGAGAAAGGAGTTAGTCACAATTTTCACTCCTTTTTCAGCATTAGTCCCAGCTCTGTTACAAACAATTCCCACAACTCTCATAACATCAGCACTTCACAGTCCTTAATTCATCAATTTTAGGATTCTCAAATGAAGAACTTGCTGTCTGTGGCCACCACCGCAGGTGCAAACTCTAGGATTGCAATTTTAGCCACAGCAAGGTCACACAATAAAGCACAGGTCAGAAAAAAGATCAATAATTATTTGAATTGTGTGTTACAAGTATAGAATAAAGTTTAGCAGTAGAAGAGATGTGAAAGTCAAATATTTTTCTGTTTCATTCTACCTCTGTAGAGAAAGACGCACCCCAAAAAAACCCCAACAAACAACCCAAAAGACTCCCACAAAATCCAAAACTTAAACCCAAAAAACCCCCTCAAAATCCGAAACCCAAAACAAACCCCAAAAAACCCTAAAAATCCAAAACTAAATCCTAAAACAACTCAAGAAGAAATACAAGGAAAAGGATGGAAATTAATAAGAATACTCTTCCAGCAAAAGCTAGCTCCAGACAAGCTGAAAAACAAGCAAAATGGTGTCACAATTATTACAATCCAGAATAGAAATTCAATATTTGTTCTGTAGTTTGTTCCCTGCTCTGTTTTATGGGGCTGGGAAGCGTTTGATTAAGAAGGGAGTTGTGTTTGCAGGGTGTATTATTCTTTCCCGATCCCACTTTTATAACTCAGGGCTGTCCAATAAATTTCTTCCCCCGGAACCTTTCTTACGTCCCTGTATTTCTGGAGCTGCACAGGGATGATGATTGGAAATCAAACATTCAGGGGAGATACTGCAGTTAAGTATTAAAGCTGACAGCTTTTATATGACGAGTACAATAATTGATTTCATGTTATGCTAACCTGCACGGCAGGTTAAAGCAGCCAGGAGAGTTCCATTTCATTGAGTAGGCACTGAATTATTATTTTTTTAAGGTTTTAAAAGCACTGAGTCAATTTACATTTCAATTTTCCTTTCTAAACATTTATATAGATGAAGAATACAGTGAGCGCTTGTGCGGGCAGGAGGACAAATTCAACCCTGAATTTTCCTCTGAGGAAAAAACCCACTGAAGTAGTAAACAAATCAGTAAAATATTAAAAATAAGTCAAATTCTTGAAGGGAGGAGTTATTTTTGTTTGCTGTCTTTGTTCCAGTCCATTTAGCACCTGCTGGTGGCTTCTCCTTAGAGTGGGGAACTGGGGATTGTTTGGAAGTGGAAACAGTCTGAGTGATTCCTGAATTTTCAGAGTTTAAAGGCAAAAATCCTGACACTCTTGTAAGGAATATGGTACCAAAATCCACTGGCATAATGTCAGTGCTGAAAAATTTTGGAGTCACTAATTCTTCTGGCTCAGAAAGGGCCCAGGGAAAAAGTGACACTTCTAAAAATCCTTGGTAATGCTCAGACTGGAGTGAACAGTTTGTTATCATGCCCCAAAATGGAAAATCATCTGTTATTTAAACCACTGGGGTTTTTCAAAATGTAGGTATAATTAATATATAATTAA
>VZRL01001506.1:18708-119251 GCA_013397895.1 Origma solitaria
TTATTATATTATTTCATATTTATATTTTATATAATATTTTATATTATTTTACATATTATTTATCATTTAATTTTTTATATTATATTATTATTTAATGTGTATTATAATTAATGTATTTTAAAATACATATTAATATAAGGAAATGAAGGATTCACAGAGTATTGGTGGATATGAAAGTTGCTGAACTTTCCCTTCCAGGGTCCCTTTCCTTCTGCTTCATTTCAATGGGTCAGCAGGACAATTAAATGTGTCTCCTATTTTTCAGGAGGTCCCTAAACTGAAAATAAGATCTGGGTTGAACTGCCTTTGACTTTTTCTGCTGTTTCACCTCAATTCCACATTTTCCCCCAGGAACAGGGAGGCTCCTGCTGTGGGCAGCTGCTCCAGGACTCACATCCTGGTCCCACTCCACACTCATATCGTGCCAAGTGGAAAACCAGGGTTCATTGATGAGATGTCACATTTTACCCACTCTTATGGGTTATTGCCGTGCCCCAGTGCCTGTTGAAGTAATAGAATTTCTGCCTCAGTAAGGACCTGTGCATGGTCAGAGATCAGTTCTTTTTCCAGGCACTTTTTGCTGTATTTATGGTGAGAAATGAGTGTCACTTTCTTTTTGCACATTAGGGCTGCTGAGCTGAAGAAAATGGGTATAACTTTTCTCTTAATTCTATAATCTTATTATCCCAGCTCCAGTAAAAACTGATAATGAAATCTGAGGATATTGAGAACTTGGATTTTTTCCATTAAGTTGAACTTGGTATTTTTTTCGAGCGCTGTGGTACTTACCATAGTCCAACTCTTTTTAAGACCATCCAGGGAAACATAAACCCTTGCAGCAAGCCATTTTCTGTCAAAATTATATCTGACCTGCATATTTTTGCAATTCTCTGATGCATTATACAGTCAGATCAGGTTGTTCCTTGACCACTTGTTCACCCCTATCAATTGCATTAGCATTTAACCTGTCAGTTTAAATTACAAAGGTAACAAAGGTTTAGGAAGGTTACAATAGATCCAATCTCGCACAGAAGTGGGGAAGAATAATCTTAAATCATCCTCGGACGGGAGTGTTATTTTTTCTCCTGACATACATTTACTCACCTTCTAGAAGCATCACTGGGCAACTTTTTATGGTGAGGACTACATGGGATCAGCACAGACTGAGACAAGCAGGGATATTTTACTGCAGCTTAGATTGCATCTCCTGTATCTTCACTAATTTTCCCTTCTATTTTCCATCCTTTTTCAGGGCTAAATTTCCTCTTTTTCTCTCTCTAGAGAGTCTGTTCTTCATTGTGTCTGATTAGTAAATTAGAACATCATCAAGGGTTGGAGTCCTTTAAATTCTTAATCCTTTAGCCTTGGAGAGAATCAGAGAATCATCAAGGGTGGAAAAGACCTCTAAGCTCATCAAGCCCAACCATCAACCCAGCACCTTAAACCACGTCCCCAAGTGCCACATCCACACCTTTTCTGAGCACTTCCAGCCCTGGGGACTCCACCACTGCCCTGGGTGCTCTGTTCCAGTGTTTGACAACATTTTCCATGAGGAATTTTTGCCTGAGATGTGATCTAAACCTCTCCAAATATGAAGATGCCTGCAAGAGGAACATCCCAGCTTCTCCTCAAGCCACCCATCACCCTCTGCTGTAGATTTACCACTTCGGGGTTTGGGGAGTATATTAATAAATTATCAACTTATAATTCCAGCACACTAAGGCAAAATTCCTCTTTGAAACAAATGCATATGCCTGGGAAAACCTAGAAATCATATTAATTTTACACAAATGGAAAATTCTGCTAACTTATAAATACATATTTATTTATGTATTTATACATAAATACAGGTGTGTATTTATAACAGTATGCAATTGTATTTATGTATTTATACATAATTAAATGCATTACAAACACAGGTATTCCTCCCTTTTTTAACAAAGGTGAAGCAAAAACCTTCTGCCAACAATACTCACATGCACAAAGCTCCCATCAAAGTTTGCCTGCATGGGAGCTGCAGCTTTAAGGTGGTAAAGCAGCAAAACCAAAAGTAAAGCCAGGCTGTGGTGGCTGTTACCAAGCTCAGCAAGCACAGTTACATATTTCTTTTAAAATAAGAAGATATTTTTAAATTCTTGTTTTCAGTGTAGCCAGAATACATGCTAAAAAAGCTCTGAAACAACAATGCCTGTATCTTACATTTGAGCAATAGATAAAGGCTAAAAATAATGTTGAAAAAGTAGTTCAAGGAGATGTCTTCGCTCCACAAATGCCACGTGCAGCTGTGGCACATTCAGTGTGCCTTGATGAATGGTGTTTAATAAGCAGGAGAGCGGAGCTTGGCCTACATTGATTGGGCTGGAGTGCATCCACTGCTGCAACTGGTATGTGCTGCTGGAATTGGGGTGTCCTGCAGGAATTGGGGTGTGCCCCTGGAATTGAGATACGCTGCTGGAATTGGGGTGTGCTGCAGGAATTGGGATGTGTCCCTGGAGCGGGGGTGTGCTGGTGGAATTGGGATGCACTGCTGGAATTGGGGTGTGCCACTGGAATTGGGGTGTGCTGATGGAATTAGGATGTGCTGCAGGAATTGGGGTGTGCTGCTGCAATTGGGGTGTGCCACTGGAATTGGGATGAGCTGCTGGAATTGCGTGTGCTGCTGCAATTGGGGTGTGCTGCTGCCATCTCCACAAACGTGGAGCAGCTGCCTCTGCCCTCAAGCAGCAGAGGGTTTCAGGCAGGGTTTGTGTGCTGGGCTCTGGGCAGGACATCTGATTGCTGTAATTATCGGGATATAATTATCCAGATACGCAGATATATTTAAATGCATAACTGAAAGAAATATAGAGTAGCCTGAGTGAGAAGGGATTTAAAGCTCATCCCATGGCAGGGACCCCTCCCACTGTCCCAGGCTGCTCCAAGCCCTGTCCAGCCTGGCCTGGGACACTGCCAGGGATCCAGGGACAGCCACAGCTGCTCTGGGCACCTGTGCCAGGGCCTGCCCACCCTCATAGGGAGGAAATTTTTCCTAATATCCAACCTAACCCTACTCTGTCTCAGTTTGAAGGCACTCCCCCTCGTCCTGTCACTCCATGCCCCTCTCTCCACCTTTTTTGTAACCCTTCAGGCTCTGAAGGCCCCACTGAGGTCACCCCAAAGCTTCTCCTCTCCAGGCTGAACAATCTCAGCTCTCCCAGCCTTTCCTCCCAGCTCCATCCCTCTGCTCATCCTGGAGAAGTCTCCCACAGCTGAGATTGGGTTAAACTGAAGTTCATGAACTTCGGTCCTGATTTTTACATTCCAGAGAAAAACAAAATACGATACTAACAAACAAACTCCAAGTACCAGAGTATTCAAAAGCTAAGTTATCATATCTGGACTATGCAGATATTATTTTGGAGCAACAAGAACTGCTGTGCCCTGATCAAAGAACTCTTCCTGAGAAAGGATTTTGATTGGGGAACTCTTAAGAATGCATATGGAAACACTTCTATACTCACATTTGTAACTTCAATTTAAATTACTCCTTCTAATATTACATTTGCATAAATAAAATCCCCAATTGTTTCATTTCTTGTGGCATAAACCCAAAAGCAGTCCCCGGTCCTACCAAAAATAACCCTCAATACCATTTGCTCTGCTTTCCCAATGAATATTTATGGCAGCTCAGGTATCAGAGACTCCTTTCATTTGAAAAAAGACCTTGTTCAGGTTTTATTGATGTAGCTCACGATACTCCTGCTCTTGTCCAACACAAGGTCGTGCTGAATTTCGATGTCAGACTTCATTAAAGTGTGCAGGGGCACCCTCGGCTCGCGGTGCTCCCTGACCCCGCACCCCGCGGTTCATGAACGCTAGCAAGGCTTTCTCCTGCCACATTTGCAATATTTCTGCAGAGTCAGCCAATCAATATTGGTAAAAAATGACCCAAGAGTTACCTGGCTGTGATTATCCTTGCAACATCCCCAACCTGATGGTGGTGTTGGCTGTGAGTGCAGCCTGCACCTGCACTTGATGGTTTCAAGGCTTTCTTCATCTGGATTCACAGCAGGAGTGTAAAAATAGATCTTTCGTGCCTTATCCAGGAAAATAATCCCATTTGGAGGATGTTATCTTCCGAGCAGAACCCATGAAATCATGGATGAGAGAGCTGGGCTTTGAAAATTCCTGCAAAGCAGAGAAATTTGCACAGAATGAGAAGGTTTTATTTCAACGACGTCCTCTCCCTTCCCCCAGAAAGAAATGAAAGGGGAAAAAAAAAAGTCCTGAGTTTCCCTGTTTCCACCAGGGAAACATTGGTGGAGCTGGTGGCTCACTGAGATTTCCTGGGGTGTTGATGTGCAATCAGAGAATTCCACCCAGAAACGGAGACCTTGGAACAAAAACAGGGAGAAAAAAAGATCATTTTCACTTACCTGAGGAATTCCACTGGAGCAAAACGCATCCCACTTTCCTCTAAGTGTTTCACATCACGCTTTGCTACACTCAGGGCTTTAATGTTTGTGTGATTGTGTTCAGTTTTCGTTTGTTCCATTTGATAACTGCCAGAACTGCAACAAGATAAAGAAAATGATCCTTAATCACAGAGAGACTATCAGAATTCAGTAAATACATGTGTCCTGTCCTTACTTCTTAATCCTAAAATTAATGAAATGTTATTATTTCCTTAATCCTGCTGGCAATCTGAGGTTCCTGAAGCTTTACAGAATCTTCTCAAAGGAAGTTCAGCAGAGCTGGTAACTTGATTTCTGTAGATACCTGAAGAGTCCAGCTGCAAAATTAAACAAAAATATTAAATATTTTAAGTGATTTGGGATGCCTCCATTGACAGGTGTCTATCAAGTCAACCAAAACCCTTCTTCTCAAAAAAACCCTGTGGGTAAAGAAGATTTTGCTTAAAAAATATGGACATTATTGCTCACAATTTTAAAAATTCAATGTGTTTCAGAAAACCACAACTCCCATAACAGAGATCCATTACTGGTTGAATACATAAACAAGTTTCAAACTGACACACCTTGTATGGAATTAACTAATGAGGTGAATTTTATACCTGCTAAATGAACCAATACAAAACATGGTGTAAACCCCCTGAATTCAATTCCAAGCTGGATTTATTTGCTTTGGGATATGTATGAGTAGAAACTTAATCAAGGAAAAATACCCCTGCTCCTCCACTCTGTCTCCAGCTGATATCTTTATATTAATTTAAGTAATTGGGAAGGAGGTTCAAATAAATAAAACTCTGCAATTAGAGAAAGGCATTGCTTTTCTATTAAAAGGTCTCAGAGAAATAAGAATAACATTGGGGATAGAGAACTGATCGATATTCCTCTCAAAGTGGACTGGTTAAGTGCACTAATTAAATTAAAAATTCTGATTATTAGAGTCTCAGTAGCAAAGCAGAAGTTTTGTCCTCCCCCACCTGCCAAGGTGGGATATTTCTGGATAACCTCAGAGAGTTTTGGTGCTTTGCTCTCTTATGAATGGCAAAACACAAAGGAAAATACAGGAAACTAAGGAAGAAATAGCAAAACTTGTGAAAAGAGGGAAAGAAGGTGAGGCAATAACTTCTGCAAAGGGAGAAGATGTTCTGCTGAACAGTTCTCAGGCAGAACTGAAGTGGATCAAACACATGTTGGCATCTTAATGCTGAGTTTTTCTTTCTTCCCTTTTCTTTATCATCAAAGGAAGGAAAGCACTTTCTCTCCCATCTCTGATCAATCCATCAGACAACAGATCACGGAAACTGTCAGAAAAGAAAAATATTTCCAGAGCGATGGAAATTCTTAAAGAAATATCTGTATATTTGTTTGATAAATTATTTCTTCATTTCTATATTCACACAGAGCACATGTATTTTCCTGCTCCATTGAACAGAGAAATCCTGCAAGTTCCTAGAGAAAGCTGCTATTAGGTTATTTTTCTTTGACTGCAGAAGTTATTCGCTGTAGTTTTCAAACCCAGGGAGAAAAGCTTTGCTGCCCTTCCTTTGCCCTGTTGAGCACAGGTGCAAATTAATTTTTTAAAATGTTATTTTAAATGGAAGATCGTTTCAAACTTAAAATTCGAGTGTTTGCTCTGAACCAGACTCTTCGCAAAGTAGCTTGGCAGGGTCCTGACGTTGCTGTAATGCCAATTTCAAGCAAAGTCATGATTAGAAATGGATCAATATCGTTTAGCACATAAATTTGGCACTCAGTAGGACTGAGAGAAGGAGGAGAATCTCAGGAAGATCCCAGCAAAGCTAACCAGGACCAGGGATGGGCTGGAATGTGCAAAGAGATGAGAGACAAGCAGGACCCCAAGCTCAACTCCGGTGATGGAAACAGTTGCACTCAGGAAAGCAGAAAACACCAAAAAGATGAAAACCAGGCTGTTAATGCTGATTTCCCCTTTAAATTCCCCTTTAAATTCCCAAGTTTTTTCCGAGCAGGAGTTTGGAGGATATCAGCAGTGCAGCAGCAAAGGAAGTTCCCCACCGAGTGTGGACTGAGCTTGCTTTTCCCACAGGTTTTCAACAGTTTGCAGGGAAGTTCTGTACGAGACAGGGTGTAAAGCTGTGATCTCACATTGCCACCCACCAGCACTCCCCCTCTTCTTTTTTTTGTCAGGTCACTCAAATTAATTGGTTTCAACTTTCTTTTTTTTTTTCAAGTGGAAGTTCATTAAAATGTTGAAAAATTGCCATCACAAGGAAAAGCACAATCTCCAGTTAACAGTGTCAACCTGCTCTTGCACTGGCTTCTTTTTCTTCTTAATTGGATCTGTTGAATCAAATTCTGCTTAGCAAACAGCTTGGATTTGGGCAAATCAGCATTTTTTTCCAGTGGGGGGGGGGGGGTGGGAAATTGTCAAGAAATTCCCAACCATCCCAAATAATTTCCCAGATGTGGTGGTATCTTAATACAGTCGTAGCCTATTTAAAACTGGTTTCTTGTATATTTAAGTTCTTGCTGAAGTGTCAGGGGACAATCAGTCACCACTTGTACTCAATAAAATGGGAGATGATACTTTAGGAATCGATGCAGCTCTGCAGAGATTTGAAAGATGTGCATTTATTGAAGGGAGCAGTAAATAAAAATAAAGCCTCGCTGGAATTTAATTTCAGTGTCCAATGGGTGAGTTTGTACTTGTGTGCATGTATAAATAATTTCATTATAAAAAAAGAAGCCAAAGGAAAGGGAAAATTGTAAACTTAGCAACTATTGACTAATATACAAAAAATAAGGCCAATGTCATTAAGTTGCACTCTGGTATTCTAATTCTGCATTAATTTGCATAAGGATCCTTGCTGATTTGATGCAGATAATTCCTGACTCTCCACTCCATCAAGAAAAATCGATTTGTGGCTATCATAGACTAAACCAACATTTTCCTGCTGTTTGTTACTCACCCCAAGCTCCAGGGCTCTCACAGGTGAGTTCCAAAGGTAAGAGGAGCAATGCTTGGCACTGCGAGTACACAGGAAGAACAAGGAATAATCTTATCTCAATATTGAGTTAATACTATTAAAGGTATTAAAGCGTTTTAAAGACTTCTTGGCCAACTCACAATTAACACTTCTTCAATCTTCTTAAATTATCAAGCCCTATGAAAATAGACAAGGTCATTGTTTTATCTGCAATAAAGTCAAAGGAATTGCCAGAGAGTATTACACGTATAATTAATAGTATGTAATTTATTCAATAAAGCTCTCATTTAATTACAGGAACCTATTACACTGAGTGATGTGTTAGGGGTGATTTATATCTCAGATGTAAATATTCAGAAAGAGGCCTCCCATAACAGAAGCAGCTGCTCTCTGCTCTCCATCTACGTCCAACTTCAGTGTTTTGGTACTATATATCAAATATTGGGAAGAAATTGTTCCCTGTGAGGGTGGGGAGGTCCTGGAATGGATTTCCCAGAGCAGCTGTGGCTGCCCCTGGATCCCTGGCAGTGTCCCAGGCCAGGCTGGACAGGGCTTGGAGCAGCCTGGGACAGTGGGAGGTGTCCCTGCCATGGCACGGGTGGCACTGGATGGGCTTTGAGGTCCCTCCCAACCCAAACCATTCTGGGATTCTCTGATTCCCTGTTGATACCAAGCTGGCAACGATCATTTTGGGAAGACTTAGTGCTCCTTGTGGGGATCATATTGTGCACTTGTACATTCCGTGTGCTCCCAGTGCCTGTCTGCCCTTGGCTTCTCCAAAATCCAGTGGAGATTCTGCACAAAGCTTTCAACCCCAGAGCTTTTAAAGGGAGAGATATTTAGAGCTGCAGTAACTCACTGCCTCTGCCTGAGCTGCACCTGTGCTGTTTCAGCACCAAAAGCATGGCAAATCACTCCATCGCTTAAGTCTTTTCCTCCACACATCTCAGAGCCTTCACAAAAAAGCAGTCGAATGAAGCCGTTTATATGAACAGAACACATTTTTCAACATCCATTTCTCAAAAAGCGCTCACTTATGTTATCACAAATTTAAACAACAACAAAAACTTCAAACCCAGTCAAACCCGGCGGTGTCAGGCTGACAGGAGTTGATGACACTCATAAAAGGAACAGCTTTCTAAAGAGACATCTCTCTCGTGGAAAGTGTTAGCCAATTGATAACAGAGGTAATATTCAGCACTCCAGATCTATGCTGATATATAAAACTGCTGTCAAAACCACTGCCTTTATTGACACCATCATGAATACTGTGCTCCCAAGGTAAAGACATTATTGTCAGAGTAGCTGAAAACGTTATAGAAGCTATTTCTCAGTTTAACTATGTAAAAGTCTGTTGTTAAAACTCTTTATGAGTCCTTAACATCAAAAAAATTCTGAAAGAACCTCGTTCACAATAGAATGCCTCACTTAAATAAATCTTCAAAGAGTATTTGAACTGGAAAAACCACTGGGTTGGTGTCACTGGTCTGTGACAAACCCAGCTGTGCCTGCCCACATCTCGTCTCACGTCACATTCTCCATGCAGCCCTGCCTGGGGCTCCGGCAGGTTTAGACAATCCAATGGATGGAAATTCCCTCAGCTGATGAGGAAACTACTCGAGAAGTGATTTCAAGAAAACTCAACAAGAAAGTTGATCCAGCTACACCAATCCCATCACAAAACCATGGAATGTTGCAGCACCTGCAATGTCTGGGAGCAACAGGGAACTGGGGAGGAGCAAAGCATAAAAATGCTGTGTCCCATCTGAAAATACCACAATCCCAGAGCCATAAAATACCCTGAGGTGGGAGGGACCCACAAGGCTCACTGAAATCCAGCTCCTGGACCTGCACAGACGCTCCAGCAATCCCAAAACGTGCCTGAAGATGAAAGGAATAAACCATCGCCTCCCTCAGCACAGACCTTATTTAACCTTGCTACAATTTGGCAGAAAAAACAAGTCACTGAGGACCAAATATTCAAAACCATTTCCACAAGCCACTGAGTGGGACCAAAATCCAGAGGCACAGCTCTTGTCCCTCTCCTGTTGCCCTGGTGTCCCCTGCCCCACCCAGAGCCCAGGGCCAGCATGTGCTGCCCTATTTGGCCTCGTTACTGTCCCCATGACATCTCACCCCACTCAGCTCTCCCCTCTAATCTAATGTGACTGAGATGAAGAAACCTCCTGCTCTCCAGAGATCGATTCTCCTCGAGTGCAGCACATAAATGAATATTTTACAAGCCATATAAATGCAGCCCTTTCCATTTTTCTTTCCAGTCCTGCTGGCTGAAGGCAGATGCTGGTGCAGAGATTGCAGCCCCTCACCAACCTCCCTTGGAGGGCTCCAAAAATCACACATGCTGCTGTTTGGGGGATAATTTAGACAGAATTCCAACTCCTGCTTAGCTGTATCAGCTGTTTATTAAAAACGTGGGATATTCTAGAAAACATCTTGCTGAGGTCCTGAGCATCAGTGACCTTTCTGCTGGGAAAACCTAAACTGCACCAGCAGTGCTGAGTGTGAAACCTCCTTTAACAGGTGCCACGTTGGGCACCAAATTTTGTCTTGGATTAGAGACAAATTTCCTAGGTGGAAAGTGTTCTGAATAAAACACCTCCCCCACAGCAAAAACTTCCAGCACCCCTTCCCCCCACAACAACAGAATATCTCGGCTGAAAATGGGAAAAGAACCATTTAATTAACAGCCCACGCAGTGGAAGCGGAAAGGGAAAAATGGGTCATTAAACCTGAACAAACAGCTGATGAACTTTAGTGTCCTTTTCCTCAGGCGTAGCTTCCCCTTTCCGGGGTCCCTGGAGGGGCCGGGTGGAGTTGCTCTGGTGCCTCCCTGGAGGATTCTCATCCGCTCTCCTCCAGGGCTCCTCAGGTTCTCTGATGAGAGAGCAAAGTCGAAGAAAAAGGTCCAAAAACGATGAAAAAACAATCCCAGGAAAACAAAAAAAAAACCGAAAAAAACCCCAAGCAGCAGCCGTAGGACAGCCGGGGGAAGAGTTTCAAAACATCCCGCACTGGCAGCAGAGCTTCTCTCGGCTGCGGGACACAGTGAAAGCTACAGGACCATATTTCTGGTCAAGCATACAAATGATAGGGAATACAAGATATCATTACACCAACACAGGACACCCTCTCTGTGTACGGCCCCATTCCTCAGCACCCAGTGGTCAATGGCTGATGTGATGGACCTTCACCGTGGCTGTAGGGAATTAACACTCGGCACCTCTGGATCCTGCTGCAGTGGCCCTTTGCTTTTGACTTCAAAGGCAATAAAAAAGTAATATTGAGATTAAAGCCTCCCAGCACAATCACAGTTTTTGAAGTTTTGCAAACCGCAGAAATTGGAGGCATTTTAGTTCGCTCGCTCTTGTCGTTTTTTTTTAACTCCTGAGCACTTTGAGCCACTGTTCAAACTTTTGATATAAACTCGTGTTTTGATGCACAAGGATCTGAAGATGCCAGGGAATTCCAGATTAATCCATGCTGACAGCAAGGGCTCTCGTTACCTTTCCATTGATTTTGCAAGGTCTGAAAAAAAAACCCAATCAGCAGACACTGTTTTAAGGCTTTCCTGTGGCACATGCTGCACCACACATCCAATTTTTGCTCAATTACCAGGACAGGTTCGTGCTTAATACTCAAACTATAAAACGTCACTGGCAAATATTCTGATCAGGCCTTGAAATCCGTATTATTCAGAGATCCAAAATCATATCAGACAGGGCTGTAAGACCTGATCAAGTCAAATTCCTCTTGAAAAGCAAAATATTGGAAAAGCAGAGAGGGAGGCCCTGGAGTTTGTGGAGACTCTGGGACACAAAAGCTGTCAGCATTCCTTGTCCAGAATTCCTGAAAGTCTCATTACATTGCTTGGTTAAGTGGTCAGCTTGGAACCTAAATTGCTTTTCCTTTAGGAGGGATAATCTGTGGACATAGCAGAGCACATCATTAACCCCATTTGTCCTGAGGGCTGTCCTGGGCAGGTAAAGTGATTTCAGACCTTGGCAATACTCTGAATATCCAGGGGGCTAAAGGAGGGCAACATCCTCTTCCTGCACCACAGGGCCCTGGAAAAACAGGCTCTGTACAGCAATAAATCTGTTTATTTTTGTTATGGCTTTCCCCTCGCTCTCTGACTGCTTCTGTTTTCTCTCAGAAAGCACTTGATTGTACCATTCTCTGTCTGTTTGCAGCATCATAAAGTGAAATTCACTTCATTGATCAGAAGATGACCTCCATCCAGTGCCTCTTAGATTAGAGATAACAGCAGGCTGCTGTCTCACTGAGAAATAATTTCTTCAGCTCTTCTTTATTATGATTGCTTCCTAACATATCACTTAAAAACCGGAATGGAAAACAAATGAGGATATCTTCTCCACTGTTTGTATTTTGACTTCCCAACAAACACAGATGCACACACACTGCAGCACTTGGTGCTTTAGAATAATTCATATTTTCCTGTGGAAGATGAAGAAAATATTTAACTGTAGACAAACGAGCTGAGGAAAGGGGTAAAAATGGATTGACATAAAACCTACATTTTGCCTGAGAGACTTTATGCTTCAAACCAGGAAAAATGGGAGATGTACATTCATGTGAAATTTAAACTGTGCATATTCAGGAACAGGTTTTTAAATATCAGCAATAAAGATCATGTTGGAATACATTATCACATTCTGCACTGGAGCATGTGTTACATATTTATAACAAGGCAAGCGTGCAAGACTAATCATACACTATGAATAATGCCATGTTTTTCCAGGCAGATTTGCAAAGTGTTATCCCAGACATTCCCTTCTGCTGGGGGCAGGAGGAAGCAGAGGCTGCTCCAGCACTCACCACTCCACTCAGCATCCTCTGCAGAGGATCCCACTGCGAGGTGTGAGGTGTGCGGTGACATTCAGCTGAAAATTGCCATAAATGTCTGTATTATTCTGGCGATTTCAGGCCTATTGCTCAGCTCAGGAGAGCTTCAGTTGGCAGCGTTCTGTTCCCAGGGCTCTGGATGCTGCTGCCTTGGCAAAGTGCTGGGATTTCTGCAGGGCTTGTCAGCCTCAGGAAAGCCCCTCAGCTTCAGGCTCAGCATCCTCCGCTCCCCCAGGCTGAGGACTGCACTCTTCAGGAATCGAATAAATGCTCTTTTCTCCCCCGACAACAAAACCTGGAGTGCCTCAGCTGCTGGGGTGGGCTTCTGACAGCTGACCTTATTTTACCAAGGAATAACCTTATTTTACCAAGTAATAGATAATTAAAGCTCTCCAAATGCGATAGTGTCTGGCACTAATACAGATGAAATCCTACATGAATATATCATCCAAACAGTGCTGCTTTTATCAGCTCTTTGCCCCAACAAGAGCTACTGAGGACCAGCCCTCTCCAGCGAACTGAGCTTTTCTTCCTTCATTTCAGGACAGGGAGCTTTCAAAAGAGGAAAAGTCAAGGAGAAATGTGTTTATTCCTGGTTGTGGGGTGCCAGGGCCGTTTTCATGGATGCACCAACCTTCTCCCAGGTTCAGGCCCCTACATGGAGATTTCTCTGCGAGAAATTTACATTGAGATGACAAGAGTGAGCATGAAAACAAATACTGGTGGTGGTTCTGGCTCTGGGACAGTGGAAGGTGCCCCCATCCATGGCAGGGGGTTGGAATGAGATGATCTTTAAGGTGTCTTCCAACCTGCAAGAAGGGGATGTGCTCATGGGATTCAGGATCACATACTACAGAGGTTACCCATACAGCTCATCAGTTTTTATCAATATTTTGCACCAACAGACAAAAAAGCTTTCAAAAATATTGAT
Organism: Origma solitaria; assembly: GCA_013397895.1. Lineage (NCBI taxonomy): Eukaryota > Metazoa > Chordata > Aves > Passeriformes > Acanthizidae > Origma > Origma solitaria. The sequence continues at coordinate 31,938 of VZRL01001506.1, forward strand.
AGCACACCTAACACGAACCTTTTTCACTTGGTTGGCCAGCTGTGACTCGGTTTAAACTTAAATTTTGTAAACAAATTTAACTTGCCCAGGCTTCAAAACTCACAGCACGTTCCGGGCAGAAAGGAGGAGTCTCTACCCTCAGTCTCAACCATAGACTCGTGGATTGAAGAAAGTCTGAGCATTCCCCAGGCTGGAAAATATTATCAGGATATATAAAATATCATTAGGAATCACCTCTCTTCTGTCAAGAAGAAAGTCCTTGGGAAAGAGATTCTCCTCTGCTCTGGGGTTGAGGCTGTGCTGTGGATTTGTTCCCTGACATGCTATGGATTAATACCAACATGAATTCAGAAAACAAGTCCTGCACAAAACTTTCTGTGGACTCAAACACATCCCTGAACTCCCCTGTGCACCCTTTCCAAAAAGGAGACGGGTTAGTGACACCTCCATTGCCCTTCAGGTGCGTGGAACCCAAATTGCCCCACGGCCAGGGCTGGTGACAGTCACGTCCCCGTGCAGCCCCTGCTGCAGTTTCAGACAATTTTATCTGCTCTGTGATTTTCAGAACTCCTGAAAATACCCAGATAAGTTGACAGACACATTTGCTGTGTGACAGAGGCTCTGTGATGCTAATATTGGCTGGTGCCTGACATTTTATATAACAACATTTATATAACCATTTCTGAGGTCTGTGATGCACCACACAATTCAAACCCTGCCATTCCATTTGCTCCCCTTATCAACTTTAAGCTGGTGCTGTATCAAGTAATATCAGAGAAGATAAATTATGCCACTGTTTATTTACAGTTTACATCCCTGTAGTCAATGTACCTCATGCAGGAATTGACCTGTGGAAGAACTATAGCAGAACGTTATTTGTGCAGCAGTAAAATTGATGGAAATTGATGATGCCTGAAAAACACACAATTATAGCGTCTTGATTAAAAGTGGAGCACATTTCAATGAACTTTTTCCCTTCTTCTCATGATTATGATACACAAGTACTAACATTAATGGTATTTTTTTATATAATGAACCATAAAATTACAGTTGGCAGTCAAGAGCACTCTAGCAGATAAGTAAGGCAATTTTCCTCATCATTTTTCCCTTTGTTGTCAATCTTGTTGCATAGCCCATTGCCTTTTCAATGAGCTGTAATGCGAATATTCAAGATCTTGCTTTTCCCCAGTGTATATATTCCAGTTGAAATAATTCAGTTTCATGCCACCCATTTTAATATGTTTTATTAAACAAACTTCATATTTTTAGGTTTCCCACTCGCACTAGAACTTGCTTGAGCACTGACAAAGAGAATAATGGCATTTAAATTGTCCAGGTTTCAGGCAGATCAGCAAAAGTGCTCATTGAGCTTGCTGTGCAAACAGGCTTAAAAGTTTGGGTTTGATTTTGCTCTCGCACTGCCTGTCTCTCTTTGCGGGAGGTTTTATGAAGTTTAGACATATTTGAATACTTACCCATGTAAGTGTGACAATCCAATTAACTCTCAGTTTAGACTAAACCAAGTTACAAGACACACACATTATAAGTATTAGCTCTCATATCAAAGCATTTCAAAAAATATTTAATTCGTGCTATTTCCTGTTTGGCAATTTGTAGCTCTTGATGTAAATTACTGTTACTGTAGGATGAGAAATGAGTGAAATGTTGTATAGCCTCATCCATGTCTTACATGGCATAAAAAGGCAATAAAAATGATTATATTATATAGCTCTGAGTTAGGAAAAAGAAGATGTGAAGTGCTCTTGAGGAGAATTACCATTTTTGCTTCCCAGATGTAAGCAAGTGACTGTGCTCTATGGCCTGCTCCAGGGGGAGGTGTCCCTGCCCATGGAGGGGGTGTTGGGGCTAAATATCTTTAAGGTCCATTCCAACCCCTTCAGTTTCCATAATTCCAACAGCTACTCACAGCTTCCTCCTGCTCCAGCTGGAAGGATGAAGTCCAGGCTCCAAAAAAGATAAAAAGTTGGTGGGTGTGACCTTCTCCAAAGCTTGGAGTGCTGGGTGAGAAGGATCCTTCCCAAAACAAGTCTGAAAAGATCACTTTTCTGTCCCTTTGCTGTAGGATTTGTTCAGAGAGCTCAGCAGTCAGGAAAGGAGATTGTGGAGATAGCTCAGACCTGATAAAGATCAACATTTTATCCACACAGTAAGTGCAGAGCCATGAGAAACTCAGCTTGTGGACAAGCCCAGACCTTGTGCCTCTGACAGATTTGAGGCTCCTGCAAACTGCTAATTGTGCCCTGATTCTCACTCAGATCTCTCTGATCTGCTTCCTATCAGCTCTGTTATTTGGGATTCACCAAGGAAAGGTGGTTTTGGTTGTTTATCCACTTAGAGGTGAAGAACCATGAAGGTAAATAATCTGTGGAACAACAATCCAAATTTAGGAGGTGAGCCTGATTTGCCTTTTGGGTGTCTGTCACCACCTGAAACACAACATTTATCCTAGGGAGAGAAAAACCCCTCCAGGACCTCCTGCACGGCTGATTTCAGTTTCTTACAATTCTCAACTTGATTGATTTAGGGCTATATTCTGTAGTATTCAAACATATTAATATGTGTTTGACTTCAACTGTTCTACTGAGCTTTACTTGAATAACCACACAGAATTCCATGGCTCACAAAGACCTCTAAAAACACAGGACAAAACAAAGAACAAGCTTAAAAAAAAATTATAAAATAATCTGCAGAGCGAAAATGCGACACGAGGACGGAACAGCACAGATTGGAGTGTGAAGTGCTGCATTTTCAGGGCTGCAGCTGTGATTCAGCCATTCAAACCGGAGCATCTGGCAGCCAAACAGCTGCGGGTGGGCTCAGGGATGAGCACAGGGTGCCACAGACCTCCCTCTGCTCCAAGAGCTGCTCTTCATCCCCGAGCCGAGCCATGGATAAATCTCCCTGCTGGGATGAGCTTCACCTGCTTTCTCCCAGGGCGTGCAATCAACATTTTTGTTTCAACGTTCCCTCTACAGCTGATTCCCAACTGCTCTGGGTTTGAGTCTGCCTGAGACTTTTCAGGCCAAGATAATTATGAAGGTTTGCGAGTTGCAGTAAGTTATGAAAATGAGCCCATCTGGGGGTCCCTGTGAGCAGGGTCATTGTGGATTTGGTTTATTTGTTTGTCTCTTGAATAATGTGGGGCTTTCCACCACCCCATGGGTTCCTACCTATAAGAAAACTGGAGAGACAACTTCTGGTGAGTCTTAATTCTCCTGAAGAGACAACTGCTCTGAGAATTTCCTGGTGCTATTAATTCCCATTAGGAGCATAGACGAGGCTCGGCATTTGAACATGCAAAGTTTGCAAGAAGTTGTTGTGAAGAAGTGAGGCCACCTTCCCGGTGAAAAGAAACAGATAAAACCATGCTGGCTGACTCTCCGGGAGGCTTTGAAATGTGTTAGTTTTATCCAATTTAAAGTGAACATGGAATCCACTGCTGGAAGTACTTACCTCCTTGCATCAGCCGTAAATCACACAACTGCTTCCTCAGATTTCAGCTCCAGCTGCTGCTTCCTTTCCTGAAATGAGGCCTAAAGATGAAGTGGACCAAAGGCAGTTTTGAGAAGAAACCACCAGGATGTCCATCACAGACAAGTTCTAATTGCTGAGTACCAGGAACTCCCTGCTAATTTCAATGGCAGATTGAAAGTGCAAAAGTTGTTATTAAGCCAGACCAAGTCTGAAAAATAAATCAGAGTTCAGAAGAATAGCAATTAAATTTTGTTATGAGGCGTGAATGTTGTGTTTCTGATCTAGAATAGAAGCTGGCGAATAGAGAGCCAGTGAGAAAAAGAAAACTTGTATGATGGCTTTTCATACCTGTCCATATAACTTTCACAAGCAGTGGTGGCTAACCCTGGCACAGAGAGCTCAGAACAAAACGCAGGGCTGAGGAATGAAGAGTGTCAGCTCTGCAATGAGCTAATGTGGCACGAGGTCAAGGTTGACAAATCAGCCCCAGCCTAATGCCTCAGATATGTCCAGGGCTGCGTTAGCCAAGAAAGATAAATGAAGAAACTGTCAGCCAGCTCCAGTTGAAACAATGGAACAATTTAAACTGGAGGGAATCATAATCTGAAGCTATTTGTTTCATACTGTACAATCATGATAAAGAAAATCTCAATTTTTCTCCATCAATTTGGGCTGTAAGTGGGAGTCTCAACCAAAAAATCTTTCATCAGAATAAAAGTCACATTTCAAGGTATCCTTAAGGACAAGAGTCACGTTTTAAGCGCAGTGGAAGAGCAGATATGAGAAAACAATTTTGGTTTGTGGGACTAAATAAAATGCAGTTGTACTGTCCGTTTGGAGGGAGACAGCAACAAGAAATACTCACAGATGTGGTCCTCAGTTACAAGTCAGCAGAACAATCTGGAAAACAAATTCAGGCACATCCCCGATGAGGTAAATTGAATTTGAAATTTGTTTCTAGAAGGAGGAGATGGACTTTTAGCTTGTAAAGGATTCCTAGGCAGGACCTCTCCTCTTTTGGCCACCAAGGTAATGAAAGGAGAGCACAAAAATCATTATTTCCCATAGATTTACTAATGTTGGTTCTTCTTTTCTCTCAAAGACACCATAGGGGTCTTCACCTTGAGCTCCACAAGGAGAATGAGAACACACCCAAAGAGAAGACCCTGCAAAAAGAAATTGGAACAAATAGATTGTAACGTGTACGTTCTGCTACGTAAAAATGGTGAGGAAACAGTGTGTGATAAAGCCACAAAGTGAAAGAAATTGAAACTTAAAATTCTTACTGATCCACTCTCATTTCACACTTCAGTTATAGATTTTTATTTCCGCTTGCTCATGAGTCTCTGATCTTGAGATTTTTCTCTTCCATTTTCCAGATTTTAATGAGTCTATCAAGACATTTGTATAACTCTGAGGAGAAGGTTATGCAAAGTTTGAAGTAAATTCAAATGGATTTTGAGTACAAGGCACTTTAACTTAATATCCATCTCCTGCTACGAAAATGGTTTGTTACCACCTCACGCTTCCCATCTCACACTGGTTATATTTAAATAAAACAGGTTCAGATCATATTATGTTATAGAATGCACTTGGTTGGAAGGGATGTTAAAGGAATGTTAAATCATAATAGAATATTTTTTAATTAATGTGTTATTTTTTTATAGCTCATGTACTCATTATACTGGAGCAATATCACAATAGGTATGAATATTCTGACCTTTGTATGATAACAAAATCTACACTAACACCATAAATTTTCAATATTTGTTTCAACCATAGGTTGGAGAAAAACAGTCCTTGACAAACCTGTGGATGATACCAATGTTTATGGTAAAGTTCTTGGTAGCACTAACGAAATCTATGAAATTACTCACATGTTTAATGAGATGCATTAAATTAAGCAGTTTTTTTGATTGGGGGAGCCCAGATCTGATGGAGAGAGACACCACAGGCAACTTCAAAACACTGGAGATGCTAAAATTAAAGGAATTTCCTATCCCCAGCTGACAAAGCTCACTCATCCTCAGGCTCTGACATTTCCAGGTGCAATATCCACGCAGATTTTATAATTAATTCCATTTTCCTATAATTCTTCAAGGAAATTGCACAAAGGGAGGAAAAACCACTGCTAAAACCTGAAACAACAACAGCAAAAAAGAGCTAAAATAAAAAGAGGAAGACAGAGGAGCCTGCTCTAAAATTAGTCTGTGCTTTAAGAGATGTCTCACAAAATGCTTTTGAGGCTGTGCTGGTGTAAACCAAGCGCAGCTATTGACAGAACAATGACAGACGATCGACTGAGGCAGGCAAGGATCCAACCCCAAACATCACATCCCCCTCGCCGGAATCTGAGCCCTCTAAGGTTACAGGGAGTGAAGTCTATAAAACTCAACCTAAAAAGTGTATTATTTCTCAGAGGACACAAATGTAACAAGCTTTTCCTGATGGCAAAAATCCAATTATCGTAGTAAAGGTTGTGCTCAGTTATTTCTCACTTCATGTCAAAGCAAATTGTAAAATGAGGTGCCCGGGAACTCTGCTACTCTACCTTTACTGGTACATAAACTTGCACTCTCCCTTTTTTGCTGTAGTTAGAGAGAAAACAGAAGGAAAAACTGAAGGGGAATGTCATCAACTACTGGCCAAGAATGTGATATATAGATTTTTTTTTTATTATTATTTTTATTTCTCAACAACTGCAAAGAAAAGTTTAGCGTAGATTGGATCAAATATATATTTTTCTTTGCTGACAGAAATAAAGTTATCTTCATCTCTATTGGATTTTTCTTCTTCTTAGATAGGAGTGTATGTTAAACCAGTCCAACTGCTTTTTCTATTTGTCTGGCAGAGGAAAAGAAAAAATTCCACTCCAAAGTAAAGGCTAAAGCAATTATTCCTGGCTGTATCTTTGTTTTCGGGAAAATGACAGTAGGGTTGGTGAGGAAAACGAAGTTGTTTTTTGAGGAAATGAAGTACAGTAAGCGTTGGTGAATTTTTTGCACAGACCATTGCAAATGATGGATGTCACCATCGTCCTTTCAGTCATAGAGTCAGCAAGGCTGCAAAAGATCTCAAAGATCATCCAAAGAGTCCAAGGTGTGCCCAATGCCCACCTTGTCCCCACCCTGAGTGCCACGGCCAGGCCTTCCCTGGACACCTCCAGGGGTGGCGACTCCAAACCTCCCTGGGCAGTCTCTTGACCTCCCTTTGGACATCTCCCCACATTCCTAACTTAGTGACATTCATACAATTGCTGTCAAATGCCTTTTTAAAGTTCTTTTTCTGCTTTTTAACTTTCAAGATATTATGAGGGTATTTCAACCAACCTGTCCGGTGCTTCTTGCTGGGAAGGGCTCTCCGACCTGAAACCCCCAGTTCTTCTCTCCTTTTTGGATCAAAATAAAGGTTTTTTCTCGCTATTGGATTCTGACATTCAGAGCAGTTTCACTTGCTGCAGTAGCTGATATTTTAAGGCCAGATTGGACACTGGGGCTTGGAGCAGCCTGGGACAGTGGAAGGTGTCCCTGTCATGGCAGGAGTGGAATTGGATGGACTTTAAGGTTCCTTCCCAAACCATTCCATGATTCTGTGGTATCTGATAACCCCTCCCAAACATCTCTTTACTGCAAGATTTCGTGCAGTGTCAACATTCATTTTTCTGCTCAGACATTCTGAAGCTGAACTCCCTGCTTCACTCACACTAATAAAACATGGAAATCCATCTCAGGAGAGAACTCACATACACTTTGGGCAAGTCCAGCCTGGATCCTGCAGTAGGAGCTTCTCTGGGAAGCAATTCATGGACAGAACTGGTGCCCAAGAGAAGCTGCAGAAGCAGAAAATCCTGGGCTGCCTCCCTTTGCCTGGAATAAACTAAAGCACAGCTTAAAATCAGGGATTTTTCTGGGCAGCCCACTCAGACTGACCTCGCTTGAGATGACCTCACTCAGTGTAGGAAATTCTTCTTTGGCATTTGCTAAGCAGGACTAAATCAAACAAACAAATCAGAAAGCCACCACATATTAAAGCCTGACCTGCTGCCTCTCAGCTTGAACTAAAGCCAGATTCTGCTTAACATCCAGAGTCAGGAATAAGTTCTCTGTCAAATGGGCATGGCTAAGCCACGTATAAAATGTAATTAAGCACAAAATCAGCTGCCTTCATATTGAGGGGATAGAACAGCACCCGGTGGGGGAAAGGACAGAAGAATTGTTCCCAACACTTACATTTAAAGCCTTTTACACAAAAAGTCATTTGAAGAGATGACCACGTAACATGAATACTCTGCTTTAAAAAGTAGTTGGTGCTCGCAAGGCTGCACTACCCAAAACTGGGAAGATGCTACATCTGTGTTTGAAAAGTATCTGTTTGAACACAAGAAGAGGGCATCTCTCTCCAGCTGGAGAGCACCAATTTGATATTATTCTGCTGAGGCTGACAATTCTTCGCTGACTCCTAATAGGATGACATGTATTCAGACAGGAATTTCCCAAAACAAATACTAAAAGTGCTGCTTTCAGTATGGATTGGGAGGTGGGATAACCCCTTCCCAGCCATTCAAGACATTTTCCCATTTTAATTGTGATTAGTAAACAGCAAGAAGTGCTGTTGTTAGTGATTCCACTTAAGTGCCTTCATTTGAATTTGATTTTGGGTTTCCATCCCAAATAGCTCAGAGCGAGACTCCTTTTCGGGTTTGAGCCTTGATATTCAGCAAACATCCAAATTGCACCTTCAGTAATAATGTTTTCTCACTGAAAACTCTCCCAAAAACAGCGAAGCAGCCAAATCTCTGCAGGGTAGAGTTCTATCTGACGTCATGCTCTCAGTAAGACTAACACACAACAGAAAATAAACCATGATTTACACCTCGAGGCCACCTCCACACAAGTGTCCTTTGCTCAACCTGAAAGGCTTTTAATAACGCTGTGCCACTGCAGACACGCTCACACCAGCTGATATTTATTTATTGACCCCAATCTCGTGACACAGGTCGGGGCTCTTTGTCAGACACGAGACAGGGCCTTGCCCACCGGCTGCTGTCACAGTCCTTAAGTCTATTTTCATTTATCTCCGCAAAAAATCTCGCCCAAGTCAGAAGCTGCAGGGCTCGGCTCGCAAAGTTTAGAGCAGGTTCATTTCTCAAATTAAAATTTTATAGGACCCTGGCTGTCAGAGCAATTTGCAGACATGCCAGGCTCCATCAGTCCTGCTGACACCCTGTGCCTCCAGCCCTGTCTGCAGCCGCCGGGATCCCTCAGCTCCTCTCTGCCCCAGAGCTGGGAATCACCAGCAGGAGCTTCTGCCCCTGCCTGCCTTCTCCTTCACCCCAACACATCCATGCCAGCCTTCTCCTCTGGATTTCGTGCCACGGATTTGATGCAGCCAGGTTTATGATGACTATTTATGCCAAGCCTCCATGCTGGGTCCATTTATCAGCCCAGCTGACAAGAGGTATAAACCATTCCTTAAATACACTTGTGAGTGCAGAGGCTAAAAAAATACTGTAATCCTGAGAAGAAAGCATCGTTTGGAAGAAAACAAACCCAAAGGAAAGAGACAAGCTGATTTGAAAGTAAACTCTGAAAAATAAAATTATTCCCGTGGAAAACTCCAATAATCTGGTTTTAATATTTAGACTGCTTTAAACAGCATGCAGATTAAATTTGATATAGATGGAACTGCAGCCTCTATTTATTTGTATTCATACATACAGGAGCAACATAAAAACCTCTGGAGTTTGTGGAGGAGTCTGTAGCGAATTTGCAAATCACCATATCTGCAGCAGCAGTGTATAATGGACCAGTATAATATACTGGGGAAAGTTGTCACTTGTTTGGCAATTAACACTGATATAGGAGGGAAAGGAATGAGAGGATATTAACAGATTAATCTTGGGGCCATTTAGACTGCACTGAAGTGAAATGACAATTTTTCTCCCACTCCTGTTAGATCAGTGCCCTCTGCTGCTCAGAGGCTCCAGCAGCTCCGCTGCAGAAAACAGCTCCAATGCACCTGAAATGCAGTCCAAGGCTCAGACAAACCCTACAGGGTTTGTGCCCTCAGCACCATCTTTAGGAAATACAGACAACAGAGAAATTTAGCAACAGCCTCTGCTGACAATATTGCCTGGAAATATCAGCATCTCTCCATATCATAAATGCTGTGCTTCAGCCCAGAAGCCAAACTCCCTCTGGCTGCTGCATTCCTGCTGAACTTCACCTCTTTCTGCTCTCTGATCAAGTGAAACATATTTAATGTGTTATGAAAAACTGACTTGCGTGTTCCTGTTGCAGCTGTAAGCACGGTCAGGATCTCACCTGCAACTGAGTGATGCCACAATTAGATAAAGCCACAGAAAACTATGAAGACTCTATTAGTTTTAAAATACCTCAAAACAAACAACAACAACAAAACCAAACAAAAACCAAAACCAAACCAAAACAAAACCCAACTAAAAAAAAAAAAGCCTAAAAAACCAAAAAACCCCAACAAATAAAAAACCCCCAAGAAACTACAAGAAAGCAGAATATTTATAAAAAGAGAGAAAAAAATTAATAGTTAGCTCAGAAGCTGGACAGCATCCTGAGTTTAAACACTGACTGGAAGAAGGAACACATTACTCCATAAGGAATACCAATGCACATAGCAATTTTTGGAGTCTGTTAATAAACTTTCCATTTCATTCCTTCTTTTTAGATTGGACTTTCAGCTTATAAGCTTTCTGCAACTCCCTGAAAGGAGCTTGTAGCCAGGTGGAGGTCAGGCTCTTCTCTCAGGTACCAAGTGATAGCCCCAGAGGAAACAGCCTTGTTGTGCCAGGGGAGGTTTAGGTGAGATATTTGGGAAAATTTCTTTATCAGAAAGGTTTTTAAGCCCTGGCAGAGGCTGCCTTTAGAAGATGTGCCCATGTGCATAGGGGGACATGGGTTAGTGGTGGGACTGGCAGTGCTGGAGGAGCACTTGGACCCAACAACTTTGGGAGGGCTTTTTGAACCAAAGCAATTCTGTAATTCCATCCCCAAACATACCTAGAAAATAGAGAGGGTCTTCATAATCGTTATTCCCAAGCTTTGTCACTCCAGCTCCTCCTGTGCAGGATCCTGAGCACTTTGCCACCGTTTTCCCTCCTGCGCCATGAGAATGCCTTGTGCTTATCCCAGTGGGGCATTGATATTGCTTGGGATGCAACCAGGAAAAAAAATCACGGAGTGAAGAATCACAGAATCACCAGGTTGGAAGAGGCCTTCAAGATCATCGAGTCCAACCCATGTCCCATCCCTCAACTAAACTAAACCATGGCACCGAGTGCCACATCCAATCTCCTTTTAAACACGTCCAGGGATGGTGATTCCACCACCTCCCCGGGTAGACCATTCCAATATTTTATCACTCTTTCTGTAAAAAACTTTTTTCTAATATCCAACTTATATTTTCCTTGGCGCAACTTAAGACTGTGTCCTCTTGTTCTGTCAGTTGTTGCCTGGATAAAGAGACCAACCCCCACCTCACTACAACCACCTTTCCAGAAGTTGTAGAGAGTGCAAATGAGGAGCTGACAACTTCTGTACCTGTCAGGAATCCTTTCAAATAGAGTGCACACAGGTGGCAAGGGATGCCGGGACAAGTGTCAGGGTGTTGGTACATCCCTGACCCATCTGGAGCATCCCAGCATGAGCACTACAGCAAAAACTCACCCAAACACAGCTGGACAGACAGCAGAAACAGATTTTGCACTTCTGGGAGTAACCGGGACAGCCCCACTGGGGCTCTGAGTGCCTGTTTGTCACCAGCACGCAGGAACCTCGGAGCAGGGACACATCCTGGAGCCGAGCCATGGTTCCCAAACAACACATCCCCAGCAGCTGCTGGGAAATCTCAGCAAAACACAGGAAATAACCTCTCACCGTGCTCTTTTGTAGAACATGCGATTTTTTCTGCACTTCCATGCTAATTAAGCTCCTGGCTGTGCCTCTTCCTCCCCAGTCCTTCCCTTTGCCTAAGTGAAATGTCAGCGTCAGTGCTGATTCGGTGGCACAGCGCCGGCGAGCCGCGCTTGCGGGAGCTAACATTTAAACACAGCCGCGCTGCTGGCAAGGCCCTCCTTGGCACAGAGAGAGCCGCAAGTTTGGCAACTCCAGGCCGACGTGGGCAGCAGATGTTTTGAATGCCAGCTCCCCTCTAATTGTAAAGCAGCAGCAGCACGGCGGGGAAGGAGAAAAGCGTAAATCTCCAGCGCCGGACGAGCCCATGAGCACATCAATTGTGCCACTTGTTAGGAGACTTTGGTGACAATCTCCGCGCTCTGTTGAGAAGTGTGGGGTGTGCAGTGCTGTTTGGATGCCTCAGAACGGGCACAGAGAGCTCAGGCTGGGCTGGCAGGGCCAGCTTGCCATGAGAAGGCTCCTGTGCCATGGAAATTTGGGGCACGCAGGTGAGTCCTGCACAGAACAGGGCCTTGGTGCCGGGCACCTCTCAGCAGCAGGGGGGAGCACATGGGATGCAGAGTTCTCGGGTTCTGAGGCTGCAGAGCCCTAAAAAGCTGTTCCTTCAGCTGCAGATGAAGCCCTCAGTGCTCCTGCAGCTGGGAGGGTCGAGTCGATGGAAAAGTGCTCACCCTGCAGAGAGAATTTTGGCTCTGTGCCCTCACCCACCATCTCCTTCCCTCTACCCCGCTGTAAAAACAGCAGCTTTCCTGGGTGGAGGGAGGAGTTCTGGACCCCACAGGAGGCTGATGTGACTCCTCTAGGACCATCCACCTCTGCCCCAGGGTGCTAAACCTTCCATGATTGATTTTCCTGGAAAATTGCCTGAAATTGGAAAGTTGGGAAATATCTCGTCAGATTCTTCTACAAAGTAAATCCATGTGATATTATTCCTCATCCTCACCATTATGGCATCAGTCTTGCACATTGTTTTTCCTGGCTGGAGACATTAGTGCCACAAGTACTCCCACGAGTGGAGATGTGCAGGAACATTCCCTGCTCCTTGTCCATTCTCCTCTAAACATTAAGGGTTAAACCACCAACATAAAATCATGGCTTGGAGCTGACCTGGAAAGCAAAGTCTATGAAACATTTATTTGCTGCTCTGACATCTGTAGGGAGATGCATCATTTAGGTCATGAATTTTTCTGTTTGGATCCAAGCTGATTGCTCACCCTGCCACGCTCCACCCTCTGCTGCCCTGCACCTCGCAGCACACAACTAATTCTAAAAAGAGAGGAGGCTGACCCTTAGGAAGGCTTGGAAAGTAGAGCGTTTCCTTTTCTTTTTCAAGCAGCAGGAAATAAGGCTGTTCACAAGAAGAGAAAAGGTAAGAAACAAACATTGAAGAGTCAGGAGTCAATATGAAAGAAAGAAAATATTGTATATTTATGAGTAAATTGTGTCCTTTTGAACCTTGCAGGCAGAGGAATCTGAACGGAGTCAATCAATCACCAGATATCGATAGGGAAAAAAGACTTACCAGTAAGCAGCTAACAAAGGAGGCAGAGGGAGAGTGAGACACCCCAGTCCACTCAACCACCCAGGACAGACCCAGCTAATCTAAATTCACACAGCAAAATCCTGCTCAACACAGCTACACTGAGCTCCCCAGGCTAAAGATATTGTTTGTCCAACTTTTGTTGTCCTTATTTATAAAATTAAAGGATGAGGACTTGATTTGCTGTGGTCAATAGCTTCGCAAGATGTTCTCTTTGCCCTCTTTGGCAGCAATGCACTCTCAGCCCCCAAAAATGTTATGGGAAAATTGGAAAGGTATTTGCAGAGGAAAGGGTGAAAACTGCCAAAAAAGTCAAATCCCAAGCAGTCATTCTCCCTATTACAGTGCTTCCCAAGACAGAATCCCCTCAAGGAAGAGACTGTGTGAAAACAGGAGCTATTTCTCTCTCTGACAGAGAGCGGATTGACAGATTCTGTATTTATTTTTAAAAAATGCCTAACTAAGCATCATTAGTCACCCATCATCCATATTTCTCTCCCCAAATGAGAGTGCATAAAGTTACAGAGTCTCCAGAGAATGCAATTACAATATTAATTTCAACTAAATGACAACTAGGAGAAAGAAAAAACAAACCAGCTGGTTTAAGAAGTTTTTTCTTAGATCCTGATTAAGAAAACGACTTCACCGACACTGAAAACCACCAGTCACCAATCTAATCTTTAATTGAGCTCCCTGGAAGGAGCAAGATCCATGTAGGAAAATATTTCAGGAGGTTTTTGAGTGAGTCACAAGGGTTGGAGCAGAAAATAGGGAGGGTTCTGGAGGTGGGACCAGGCACAGGAGCACAGCCAGGCTGTGCTGGAATTTGGGCACTGAAATTCATGGGGATGTGCTTTACACCCCACCCCAGGCTCTGTGAGCCCTCCCATGCAAAGTCACTGAAATCCTAAATGACCTTTGCCATTAAAATTCCACAGAAATCATGGTCAGAAGGGACTGCAGGAGATCACAATTTTCCCATTCTCGTCCTGCTGGATTAAGTAAACTTCAGCTTTTTTTCTAGTTCAGTTCTGAAGATCTGCAAGGATGGAGAGCCCTGCAGCTCCCTGGGCAGTCAGCTCCAGAGCTGCTGGAGAAAATCTGGAGAAAGGGCTCCCATCCTTTCCTAAACCAGAGAGCTCAATAAGGAGAACCAATTCTGTACCACCAATATTTCCCTTATGAGTTTTCCTTCTCAACATCTCCCACCCTCAGAACAACACCAAATATTTTATCCCGATTTTAGAGCCTCCAAATACACCTTGAAATATGTTCCTGCTAACACCAAGACCGATGGGATGTCGTATTTTAACTACACTGACTGGTTCTTGCCTTGGGCTTTGCTGATAATTTTTTTTTTCTGGCAAAGTAGCACCCATTAAAAACTGGAATAATTCTAAAATAGCCTAGAAGAAAAACGGGAAAAAAACAATTCAAAACCGTCTTTTGAAAGATTTCAAGGGATTTCCCATTTCAAACCAGGCTCTTATATCACCAAAACCTGCTTAAAAGTTGTCTGCAAAAGGAAAAGCCAACAAAGCCAAAACACCCTCAGCTTCAGGAACTTGCAAATATCCATAATTTGTTATGGAACTCATCCTTCCTACCAAAGACCAAAAATGCCTCAGTTCCTCTGCCTGATGGGTTAAATGAGCACAATTTCTGGGGCACAGTGCAGGAGCTGTGTGGTATTTCCTGTTGGCTTGAAAAAATAAATGTAAAAGCTGCTTCATTCTCCATCATTGTCATAGAATATCACCCAAATGCAGATGTAAATATAAGGAGCCAAACAGGGGTTTTATCCTATTTCTTGAAACTTTTCTCCATGCCTTCAGATGTGGCAGAATCAAGTTTCTGGCCCCAATTAAGCAGCTTCATCTCCACGCTTCAACCCAGGAAACAAATAGGTAAAAGGGGCTACCACCATATGTTTGGGGTTTCAGTTCATTAAATCCTTGATCGTGCAAAACCTTTTAAGAGCTACTACCCCATAAAATTCATACAAAGCTTTAGTTTGTGTTGTTTGGAAGAATCTTATTAAACACTTTCTCCAAAGAAATATTCCAACCTTTTGAGAATCAGCATGACACTGCCATGAATTATTCATGCAAGGCTCTGCAAGATGGGCAAGTTTCCTGCCAAGACGTGCACAGTGAGGGGTGTTATAAAACTGAAATTGGAATGTGGAGAGAACTGATGGAAAAGATTTCAAAGATCATCTCCGTTGAAAAAAAAACCCCACAACTTCAGACCTTTAAACTTGCTCCTTCACAGTAGAGTGCCTCCTAAATGTCCTGCTTCACATCCACTCCCAAATTCCTCAGTTTCAGACTGTGCTCACACACAGACCTGCTCTTAAATGAGGCCATGGAGCAGTGGAGGTGTGATTTCTGAGCCACTGACAAAATTCATTTCAGGGGTTCCTAATGAGGCTGAACCTCAGGAAATTCTGGTGAGGTTTCTTTTGTCATCTTTGTGCCCCAGCTGTGGGGGATGGTGTCAGAACCCCCCGTGCCCTGGGCTGATCCCAGCAGGAAAGGGGGGGATTCTACCAAGAACCAAATGAATATTCTAGTCCAAAAATTATTATTTTTAAACTGATATTTCCAGGTTTAGATGCTGATGCAAATGAATCAGGATTTACTTTGTCCCCCCCAAATGCACTGCCCTGAATAACTGATGAAAGGCACATTTTAAATAATCCAAGAGGCAGGAGGAGGGATGGCCATCACTAATGCAAAGCAACCCAGCACCACCTCTCATTGTTTTGGTGGTATTTGCACGAGGGGAAAAAAAGCCCTGTAAGCACAGAGAGTTGATGTGAGTGATTGCTGAGCACATTTTAATAATTAATTCCACAAATAAGTGAAGTCTATTTTAATTTCACCTTAGACAGCATCGCTGTCTCAGTGAAGGAAACCGCAAACCCTTCTGTTACTGTACCCAACACTGACACTTTGGAAACACTACACAAACAGCAGGAATGTAATGAAAAATATATATAGTGCCGAAACTTCTGAGCTATCCAAAGTGCTCCTCAAGATCCTGCAGATAATCTGTGGGGAATAATCCAAACAGCTCTGCTGTATAAAGTTACATTAAATGACTGAACATCACGCTGTGATTGAAAAGTCATGCCCAAAAACGCTCATCAGTTTGATTGGACATGGATTCGGTTCCAGTGCCTTAAAAGGCCTGTAAAGAACAGCTTAGGAAAGAAAAATAGAATAACTAAAGCCACCAAAGTGATTGTGCTTGCATGTTTCAAACAGAAGTGTAATGGAATTATTTATCTGTGAAGGAACTGCTAAGAGGCTCGGGGGAAAAAAGAGTTTGGAAACCTCTGTTTTTCTTCAACTCCGATAAAGCTGTTTTGTCCTGTATTTTGACTTCTCAGAAGTTTCCATAAAGCCCTTTGGCATCGTTGCTAAAACCACAGCACTGCAAAGCCCTAACGGGTCCACATTTTGGCCAAGAAGAATTTCATGCACACAGAGTGGTTGAGGTGGACACTTCTGACAAGTGCAACTTCCTACATCTTCCCAGCTTCTTCCCAAAAAAGAAGAGTTTGAAACTCACAATTTCCAAATCTAGGCCCTTTTCTTGTTTGGAGGGTCTATGACTTTTTTCCCCTCCTTTAGCCTCCAGAGCAAGTCCTGCTTCCAGAGTGGAGGGAATCCACTTTTAGAAGAAATTAAAGTACTGTCCCCAGTATGAGGTCACTAAAGTTATTTCTCTGGTACCGGAGAATTCATGTCCCTATTCCAGTTTCAAAAGAAGAATCTCTCTCGACACACCATCCATGAGCTTTTCTTAGAAGTGAAAAGCTGCATTTTCTTACAAGATCTTTGCATTTTGAGCCGAAAGGATTTAGAAATTGATTTATTATTATTGTGTCAGGTACAGAGCTTATTCCTGCCACTCTGAAATGTTGCATTTTAAATATTCAGATTGTACTGGGGACCCTCGTCTTTTTTCCAAGACCTTTGGCATTTCTTTGAGATCAAGCCACACAGGAAGAAGAGGTTATAAATATGTTACTGAGCTGTCCCAGCCTAAAATATATTCTGCAAATACATCTTCTGGTTCTGTAAATAAGGTTACTACACATAATCCCACAGGTTCCAGTATTATATGTACATAATAAAGCTGCAGATCTTATTCAATTTCCAGGTATTTTGCAAGGAGAGCTACTGGCATATTCTCAAGGGCCAAATATTTCATTCAAAGGCAAGGAGATATTATCATACTCTGAATAGATATAGTAGTTAGTTTGTACAGCATCTCATAAAAGGGTAATTTGCAGACTTGAAGGGAAAAAAAGAGCTGCTTTAAGGAACACAGGGAATATTTATGCAGCTACACAAATTACTTGCTTGAGTATTATTCCAGAGACTTATTTTAGAAACTGAAATTACTCCTTACAATGTAACTTTTGCCATTATTATTATTATTATTATCTCATGCACTTAGAGATGTTAAATCCTTGCCTTGAAGTTTGGCTCATGAACAGGCAATTACGATTAAAGCACTTCATCTTCTTGGCCCCTCAATTCATCACAGCAACTAGCCAAACTCCTCACAAAGTCTGGAATAAACAAAGCTGGCCCAGGCAACCTCAGCGCAACGCAGCAAATCCAACCACAGGGTGAGCACATCTTTGTTTTTCTTCCAGTGACAACATCCCTGCTGCTTAAATATTCATTTTTGGATCTCAAGCAATACCTTGTAAATAGCAGATAAATCAGGTTATCTGGAAAATGAAGTGACTTGCCCATTTTTCAACGCAATTGTGAAAATAAACTTAATTATTAATGTGAAGGAAACAGGTTTTTCCTCATGCTTAGTCCAAATTGCTTGGGGTGGTGTTTTCATTGCTTCTCCATTTCCCTGCCTCTCAGAAGAGCATGGAACATGTTATCCTGAAGGTTATATCACTGGAAAACGTGAATTAGAGCTCAGTGAGTACAAGATTGAAGTGCTGCTCACACAGGGAGGCAGGAGGGCTGCAGGACTCTGTGTTAATATGTTCACTTTAATAATCAAGGTAATGGAGGCCATTGCTTCAGACAAGATGTGCCTATCACGGCTGTATCTTATCTGTCTTTCATACATTTAGTCAATATACAATGATGCTGAACATATCTGGGCAAACATAGCTAATTTTTTACCCTGAAAGCTAATCAATAATATTTCCTTTAGCAGGTCTCAGTTAACCATTGGAAACAAGGGGCTGGCAACACATAACTGATGTTTCCTCCGTGTCCAACATCTGTGGTTCTAAATCCACATTAAAATTATTGCTGAGCCTTGTGGTGACTCTGGATCATGCATAAAACCCAAGAGTTATTCTGAAGATATTATTGGAAAGATATTTTCCCTGCATGAGGCATTTTAGAAGATTGGGATGACCCAAAATGGTCTCTGATCCATTCTGACACCATCCAGTGTCCCATGCCCCAGGAGAAAGCAGGATCAGTCCAACCACAATTGCCCACAGGCAACAAGAAAACTCTAAACACCTCAGCCTGCAGGGCAGGCAGGAAGAGACTCTCCAAAAACACCCCTCCTTTCCATGGGAACATGGGTTGGGAATCTGGGCTGCAAACCTCTCTGAACAGAGGTGAAACACCCCAAAAATCAGGGGTGTCATTATTTTATCTCTGCCACAGAGTCCATGGGATGCTGGAGAGCACAGCTTGGGGAAGAGCCTGGACTGAAACCCAACAAACTAAAGCTGCCTTCACACTTCTCCCCTCACTGCCGGAGTGTTGGAATTGCAGGACAGAGATCCCAAGTGGAATTTTCTGTGGTGTTCAAAGTGGCAGAACAGGACATGATCCCATCAATTGGTAATGACTGGAGCTGGACCCTGAAATAACGACCCCCTCCTAGGGAAAACAGGGATGACAGAAATAATGACTAGCAGAGAACGAAACAGAAGGAATATATTCATGGATAAGTGAGAGCCGTGGCTGGAACCTTTGAGCCGAGCTGTACATCCCTGGGTGTGCTTTGATCACCACCAGCCCAGCCCTGGGAGCCTTTCCTCTGTCTCTTTTTATTGCCACATTTCTTTCTCAGCTTTTGCCTCACTGAAGGAGATCATGAGTTTGATCATTTCAGCCCAGCAGAGACCCCCAACTCGCAGAGAACCCCACGGTGGCACATGCTGGTGATGACCAATCCTCCACTCCTGCTCTCCAATTTATAGCTCAGAAATGTCACAGTTTCACAGGCAGCAACACAGGAATTCTGCAGGACTGGCATTCCTTAAAAATCACTTCCTGAGGCTCAATTCACCCTGTGAAATAATGATATTGTATGCATTTCTCATTGTAATTGTCCATAAGGATAAATAGAACCCCAAAAACCAAATAAAACTGAACCAAAACAGGTTGCATGATCGAAGTTCCATATTAAGTTCCTGATAATTTCCTCCCAAGCCACTCAAGTGGAAACCAGAACTCTTAAACAGAATTATAGCTCCTTGGAATTCACAGCCATTTGCCAACTAATGTATTTCAGCACAAACACCAAGGAAAGACAACCTGACAACACTCAAAATATGGACACATCATGATAACAAAGACTTCATTAGAAACCCTATAAAAAGTGCTTTCCATATGTTTCACAAAAAGTGGGATGTGTGCTCGCTGATCCTGGGTTTGCTCAGTTGTGGAAATCACATTTGCAAGCATTAAAAGAATTAAGAAGTATATTTTATATTTTTTAGGGCTTGGAAACTGAGGACAATCTATCAGGTGATCAGAGAATATTTTTTTATCCACAGTAACACAAACTGGCCATTATTTGACAAAGTTCTCTCCTAAAATAAGTCTGAATATTGCTGAACTCATTGGAAAATGCTGCAGTTGCAAAGGCACTGACTTTTGGCAGGAGTTTCTTTAGTGATAAGAACAAAGAAACACTCATTAAAAATCTAAGCCAACAAACCAACCACTGGTAGATAATTAAAGGAATGCTTGTTTTCTTAATTTTAACACTAAAGAGCTACAGAGCACACTAAGAAAAACATTAAAATAAGATTCGTAGGGTGGTGAGTACTCAGAAAAAGAAAAAAGGTGTTTGCTAATGGCTTAGGAATGAAAGTGGTGTTATCCTGCCAGTTCCATCCCATGGAGTTGGATCCTGTGGATTAAAAGTTAACTTGGAAACCTGACTTGGCTCCACCCAAATCAATAGGATTCCATTTCCTTGCTGGTGAAATATTGGCAATCAGGCTCATCAACTTGAAACGAGCAGAAATTGATTTACCAGGAGGAGGAGGAACCAAACCAGACTCCCAAATGTGTGCTAGTCCTTGGAACCCTCCTCAGAGAATTTTAATACGTGAAGGAACCCAATAAATATTTTAATAGCCTTACTATGAATAAAGTGAGGAAGCTTCAAAGGATTATTTCCCCAGAGAGGGCGGAAAACAGGAATTTTGAAGGAAGGCAAAGAAAGAGTAAAAGGAGAATCTGGAAAAGTGAATTTCTGGGAACCAATGTATTCTAGAGGCTGCAGCAAATGCGAGCCCAGCACAGCAGGAGAGAGAGGAATGGGTTGGCAAAGTCTTTAGGAGCCATTCCCACATTCCGAGATTTGTGTTCTGACCTGATTGTCTGCTGCTCCCAGGGACTTCCACCTCACTAAGTGGTTTTCACTCCCGGCTAGGTGTAGGCAATAAATATTGGCCTAGTTTGTGAGAAATATCAATATCAAATTTCACCTGCCGAGGAATGAAATGCAAGGTTAAAAACTTAACCTGGGGGAGAATGGGAAAACGGAGTGGGAAGGTTGTACTGCAAACATTGCAACCTGGAATTGTCCCCTAGCGAGTGATTTGATGGACTTCATTTAGGCTTCACCTTCCGAAAGATGGGGCATGGATTTAAATTCCAAACAGAAATGCCATTTAAACCCTGAAAAGCAGCTCTTCGCTTAAACACAATGTCAAACTATACTTTAAACATATAGGGTTTTAACAGGGAAATATGCCAAAAGCAGTTTTATTCCCACCACACCATTTTATTTCCACATCTTCTTAACTCCTGGTGGGAAATCAGGGTAGGAATACCCAAGATCTAATACCCTGCAGCCTCCAGAAGCCCTTCCACACTCAGTTCCTGCTGAACTCTAGAATTTTAATATTTGGGTTTTGTTTGGTTGTTTGGTTGGTTGGTTGGGTTTTTTTTGTTTTTTCATAAAGGCACTACCAGTTTCTTTTGAAACACAAACAATTTACAAACCCAACATTAACGTGCAAATTATATTGGTAATGCACAATCCAAGTCCCCAAAATCCAACTGCATTTTCATTCAGAAAATCCAACAACCAATTAAATGGGAAAAACAGGGCAGATGTTGTAGCTAATTTTGTCAATTAATTAAGGGGTGAAGTTAGAAAATAATGCAGACAGCACAAAATTTCAATGGCTGCTTTAAAATCATGACGCTCATGAGGTTTTGAACAGAGTTAAATAAAACCTTTCCCTTGTGGCTTAAGCAGACTTGTGGCTGGATTGCAAAATCATCATTCTGCTGAATTTTCCCCGAATTCCCTGCGAATTTCCAAGTGTCCTCACGAATTTCAGACACAAAAGCAGGCCAGCAGCATCCCCAGCTGGATCCCCCTGTGGCAGAGCGGGAGATTCTCCCAACCCTGCTCAGCATTCTCCTGCGCTGCTCCTCGGGATAAGATCTGCTCTCCTCCTGTACGAGCTCCATTCATTATTCCTGGATATATGACCTTACATTTGGTGCTATCAAACACATATTGATTGAATGCTCATCTGACAGCCTTGTAATTACTCAGGTCAGCCCATTTACCCTCTTTAAATAATGGCAGAGCACGAGCTCTCCTCCAGCCTATTGAAACTTCCCCCGTGAGCCAGGACTTATTAAAAATAAACATTAACGATCCAAAGAGTAGCTCAGATGGCTCTTAAAAATTTTAGGTGCCAGTTAGCCAGACTTAGTGATTTAACAGAGTCTGATGAGAGGAGCTGCTGTTTAACTGCCTCTTAATCGCTGCTGGGAGATAAATTATTCCCTGCTGGGGGGAGGCAGCAGCAGCACCCTCCTTCCTCCCCAGGGAGAGCACAGAGGCACCAGCAGCCCTGGATCCACCCGAAAATGGGCTTGGGCAGCTGTTCAACTCCTGTTCACTCCTGTCACCTTTAAGAGGACATTATGGAATAGGTTTAAACTCGCTGGTCATACTTTTTTTTTTTTTATGGTGCTCTGTCTTCTCAATCTCACCCTGTTCAACCTCATGCACATTTCTCTGCTTTGAGTCCTAATTGCCCCACATTCACAGAGTACTTTGCCAGGGAGAAGAGTGGAGGAATTAGGGCATTTTGATTGTTTTCTTCGTTGTGAAATTTGATCTTTTGGAGAACAGTAAATAAATTGAGATTTTTTTGCCCTTAGCATAAACCAGACACAATCAAACTGTGCTGCCCTGCACCGAGCAGCCAAGAATTTTCCTTGCACTGATCAATTACTCTGTGGCTGTGGAGATGGGATCAAATCTAGAGCTCCTTCCTGCTGGATGTGAAGCACCTGGAATGAGGGAAATGTCAGCCATGGTTTTTAAGAAACGCGCAGGAAAATCTCCCACCAGCTGCCCCAGATCTCCCATGTTGACTTTCCAAAGAGAAGAACCCAGAAATTCCACGGTCGTTCAGTCCCTCCCTAAGCCCAGCCCTCCCACCCTGCAAAACCAGAGTGAAGAACAATCTGTGGGGTTTATTTTCCTGCCAGCCTTGACCAAGTTCCCCATGCTGTATTTTAGAAAAGGGACCCGGAATGCTGATGGCTCATTTGTATTAATTGCCTGGGACTGACAAGGGCACTGCCCTGTGCTCCAAGAGCCATTTCCCTGTGCCTGCCTCCTCCAAAAGGGCACAAAAAGGCATTAATTGTTATATCCAATACTCTCTCTTTCCTGCGAGCAATACCAATTTAATTAAATTTACATGGCTCTAAGTGACCAGTGACAACTCCTCTCATCTGTTTATACAGGTCACTGGAATTGATAAATCTCCATTTCATTGCTGACATCTTCTTTTAAGTGCTCCCTTATTCCCCTCCTGCCCTTTTAAAGCTGTTTTCTGCCCTTCCTGCCCAGCTGGGGCTGGTTGAAATAGAGGTCCTCTCCTTCCACAGGAGGCAGGACAGCAATCCATAAACCCCAAAGTCCATTGTGTGCTACCACTGCCTGCAGATTTTCCTTAACACTTCGAGCACGAAGTGTCTTTGAAGGGAAAATTTAAATATTTCCCTTTTTCACCCATCTAAATCCACTAGAGCCCTTCAGAGATGAAATCAGAGGCTGCATTGCCATTCCACTCTACAGAGACCATCGTCATCGTCACTGTGGTGTCACCAAACCCTGGCACTGCTGGTGGTGCCCCAGCATGGCAAAAGCTCAATTAACAGCAGATAATTCTGCTATTTTGAGCCCCAAAGCAGACAGGATGGACCTGTGGGCAGTTGCGCCTTCCTGGGCCACCAAGTGTGGGAGCTGACAATGAGTCTGACAAACTCACGAAATTCAACCTTGACACAATCAGTTTGTACCCATAGGAATTCTACCATCAACAGGAGCAAAAAGCAAAAATAACAAGAAAAAAACCTGCAACTACAAGACGGAGTGTGTTATTTTGCAAGAATGCTTATTATAAGTAACCAATTATATTGTAATGTAGTAAGTTAAGAGCCAATAAACAATGAGTAACACGCATGCGAAGGAATTGTATTAAAAAGGCTTTGTAGTCATAAAGAAGAATTCTTTCTTTTACTTAAACCCGTTAGTGTGTGTCTATGTGTAAATGCCCTGTCCATCTCAACTGCAGCACCCAAGAGCCCTCAGGTTCCGCTGCTCCAGCTCTGCCTCTCTGAGGGTAAAGCTGATCCCATCCCCTCTCCTTTCCCCAGGCAAGCTGCACCACACTTTTACAGCCCAGAAACCTCAAAGTCCCAAGAAAGGAATTTAAAGGCTGCTCCAGTTCTGTGCCTGCACAGCAGTTGTGTTTTCTGTTAGCTCAGCTCAGCTCCAAGCCTGAGGCGGTGACCAAACGCTCTGTCCTTGTCCCAGGCTCCCATCCCTTTTCTCTGGCTCTGGGAGAGCTCCTGCAGCCCTCCCACCCTGCAGTGAGCCTGGAGTGGGGTCAGGGAGGGCACTGCCCAACCCTTCAAAAAACAGGAGGTTGGCTTTGAAGACTGCAAGGAATAAAAATGAAACAGGATAGGAAGGAAGGAGGGAAGGAAGGGCAAGGAAGGAAAGGAAGGAAAGGAAAGCTGAGTCCCTGCTCGAAGCCTGAGCTCAGGGAGGGAATGGCTGTGCTGCTCTGGGAGTGCAGATTGGCCTGGAAGGCATGGCACACTGAGGACCTTGCACTGCTGTGGCTGCCCCTGGATCCCTGGCAGTGTCCCAGGCCAGGCTGGACAGGGCTGGGAGCAGCCTGGGACAGTGGGAGGTGTCCCTGCCATGGCAGGGTGGGACTGGATGATCTTTAAAGTCCCTTCCACCCAACCCATTCTATGATTGCTCTGCCACCCCTGAGACCTCCATAACACTTTCCCCCTTGCAGTTAATGGGAACAACATTTTCTTGGGTTGTTTTGACATATTTTCCATAAGATGTTATGTTTGGTTTTTGGGTTTTTTTTTCTGGCATGAGGGAGAAACTATCAGCAGCACTTACAAATCACTTCTATCTGAAGGTTTTAAAGAATTTTTGCAAAGGAAAAGGTCTCTGGCCACTTTTTCCTCACCTGTGCAGGGAGATTGTCTTCAGAGTGCCCCATTAGCTCTGGAGATGTGTTTGATATGGAGCAGACTGATTATCTCTCTGCTCCATGTGCGCTCAGACAGAGACACAACTCAAAGCAGCCAAAAGGCAGATCTGGCCCAGTTTCTCCTCTTTCCCTCTGGGGAGAATTCAATCAAGAATTGATTAATGCTTGAATTCTCATCAAGAATTAATAAGTTCCTGATGTGGTGAAAATGAATAGTCTCAGGGAAGCAGCTAAGCTTGTTGTTTTGGACGGGGGAAAAGAAAAAATTCCATATATTTGGCAACTCTGATGCAGTGGTGAAGTTGCAGGGCGGGGGAATTCTGAATTCCCGGACTCCTTGTGACATTTTAATAATGTAATGAACGGATAGACTGAAGGCCAACTCTCAGAGATGACTTGGGCTGCTTCCACCTCTTTCCTCAAGCTCAGGGGCAATCCTTAAACTCCACACAAACACATCAAGATAGACCCAGGCACATCCCCTCACAACCCTGGCAGGGACCAGGTTCCAGTGAATTGGGAACACTGGGACCTTCCAAGGGTCTTAAATCTTGTGCCTTTCAGGAGCTTTTCCATTTTACTGGGATAAAATGCAATTTGTATTTTACTGTTTTTTGCTATTGAATTGACAGGTTTATTTACTCTTGCTCCTCCCCATCCATTTGAAAAGGGCTCCTCCAGCCTCAGGTGGGTCAGGTTTCCATGGCAAACCTCCTGGCACAGTGCCCTCACTCCCAGGCTGCCTTGGTGGAGGCCCAGTCCCACCAGTACAGATGTGCAACATCTGTCTGCCTCTGTATCCAGTGAGCTCCGGGCTGGGCATACCTTTGGAATTGAGGCCCTGAGGGTACAGAAACTGTGGTGAAATCCCTCCCTCAGCCCATTCATCAGTGCTGGGCATCCTTAGGAAAGAAAATTTTGGGATACACACCCAGGAGAGGAGGTGCAGGCAAGTGCTGAAGTTTAGTATTAAAACACAACTTATCTATGAACCAACAAATACCAACTGCACTCAGGAACTTTAGCTGCCCTGAAGTTCCTAAATCCTCAAGTAGCAGAAGTCCTGAGATTAAAAACCCCCAAGAGATGCTGAAATCCAGCTAAAGCTCAAGAAGTGGTGGCAGGAGGGTTGGAGCAGCTGTTGGGGTGCAGGGATGTGCCACCGAGTCCAGGAGAGAGCAGGCACAGGGAAATAATACCTCAGGTGAATTCTTCCATTCAGGATGGCCTCAGATCCTTGCAGAGGACACAGTTAGGCTAGCACAGTGCGGATGGGAAGAGACACAGGAACAAGCAATATCCCTGGCACAGTCACCCCCTGCAATATTTCTGTGCATTTCCTGCCCCTGTGCATGTGGCAGCCTCTGCCTCTGCCCTGGTGTAAGCCAGCTCTGCTCTGGCTGGAACAAGAGGGATTTGGGATAACAACAGCAAGCTGAAATGGCAGGTGAACACTGAAATCTGAAATTCCACGCTGCATTTGTTAGTATTTGCTCTTCCTAAAAGAGTTATCAGTGGTGACCATCAGGAATTAAAAATCCGAGTGTGGTTCTCCTTGGCATAAACAACTGCACTGCTGTCACCATGGCCTGGAGAGATGGGATTGAAAAATTTAACTGAAGAGCACCTCAGCGTGAGGGTTAAAATTTAGGTAGAACTGAATAAAATCTCGTTGCAAGAAAATAATTAAAACCCTAGATCACATCTGTCTCGTGCAGGGGAAGGGGTTTTTCTGTTTACTCCTATTTTACTGTTCATCTTAGGGCAGGAACCAGAAAAGAGGTTTCTGCTTTATTTCAAACATTTTCCTCCATCCTTGTATAGACATTCATTCATACAAGCAACAGTAGCACAAAAATATGTTCCCCAAAACCCTTATGGATGAATTTCCACATGGAAAATGTGCAAGGGAATTCTACCACACAAACATGGGGAAAAGGAGGGAAAGGCAGGTTTTACACCCCTGGACTTGTGGGTTTTTTTCCCTCCCTCTATGACAAGATCCCACTGATTTTAGTCCTCCTCTAACAAGTTCCCTGGTCAGGGAATTAATAAATACTGAGAGAAAACCCGCACTTTGAGAGAAAAGCCCTTGTTGATGTGAATTTTCTTTCACATAATGAGTAAACCCAGACCAGAAGTTGCTGCTCAAATCCACAGCACTGCTCTTGTTTTACACAGAGTGAGGAACAAATCAGCCTCCACCTCATGGCTGGGGACACAAAGGAACACAATATTTCTGTTCTTCCATTCTGCCAAACCTGGTCATTCTGTGTGGAAAACTTAAAAATCCTAGAAAATATATATTCTTCTCTCTACCTTCCTCATATTTGAATATATGGCTACAAGAGAGCCTCTAGAATCTATACCCAAATCCTCTATTTCCTTTTTTGCCCTAGAAGGATCCAGCTCCAAAGGGAACAGCTCTGCTGGGGAGCAGCTCAAAAACACTACCACAGAAAAGCCATTCCCCAAAAAGGTGTCCCTAAAGGTTAAAACTAAGAAAAATCCCAAGGTCAATCCTTTCTCATTAAAAAACCTTCCCAATATATCTGTACAGACTGAATAAAAGGAGACTCAGCAGGTACTAATAGTGATGAAGGTAAGAAATATTTAGTGACACTCTTTATACTTCCTTTGACTGGCTGGAGAGCTAAAATACCTTAAAAAAAAAAGAAGAAAGAAAAACCCATGATGCTTTAAGACTAATTGAACCAATAATCAAAGGCTGTCTCTAATTCCTGGACCAGGAGGTCAATTACAGAAATAAATTTGACAGCAGATAGATGGGAACAGTGTGCAATTACCAGTTAAAGACTTGATAATTATGGCAAGAATTAGTCTGCATTTCCAACAGGAGCAAAATCCATCCGTTCTTAGCAGTTATTATCTTGATTAGAAGGAGAAATGATTCAGCTCTGTCTCGTCAGGCTGGCGGAAAGCTCCAGGTACAGAGGGAGCTGATGAAACAAACCCATGGAGTTTCCAGTTTCCTTAACTGGAAATTGCAATGGCAGATGTGAGAAAAAAAAAGAATATTTGGCAAAGAGAGATGTGGACAAATTTAAACTCGGGTATAATAGGAGTGAGAAATGTGTATTTTTATGAGGCTTGCCAAAATTAGTCCAAATATGGGCTATTCAAATACTTAAATGCTCAATTTTGAAAGGCAGAGTCAATGACAGAGTCACAATCCTGAACATTTAAAGAATTTGCCAGTTCTTCCTCCATTCTCCTGCAGCTTTACAGGCCATGGCTTTATGTAGTCAAGAAGTTTTAGAACTGTTTCTTTTTTAAAAGTGTGATCTGCAATGTCAAATTCTCAATAAATCAGACTAAACCTGACAACTTTTATTCCTTGAGGTAGCCTGTGCCTATATTTTTTTCCTTATTGAAATGATCTGAAAGCACAACACTTGAATTCTTCCTCCTCATTCTGCCCTCCAGGGACCCCCGGAGCTGCGAGGCTCAGGAAAGTTGGGTTCAGGTAAAATCAGGGAGATGCTGCTGCCCTGGGAGAGTGAAAACCTGGGCAGGAGAGAGGCTGAACCGACCAGAAAGAGAAAAAAAAACCCAGAAAAATGGATAAAACCTGAGAGTTAAGAGGCTTTGGGACAGGAAATCATCAGCAGCCTTGGAGTCATAAAAATGCAATTTAAAAAAAGGAATTTTTTTTGGTTTTAGTAAATACTTTTCAGGAGACAAACGAAAAGTTCTCAACAACTGATGGCTGTGGGAAATGAAACAAAAGGAAATATTTCCAGCAAACAATTTCCTCCTCAACTCATCCTCATCCTGATGAAGGAACAATGACAACAAGTGGCTTTGGCAGCTTCTGTGATGTTCCTCCATCTCTCAATTCCATATTCCAGAGCTGCTCGCACCCCACTCGTCACTGCCACTTCCACGTCCCTCTGCTGCCACTCCTCCTTGCAACAACTATTTTTCCTCAAAACCCTGTTTTTAAAATTAGGTGAATTACTGTGTCAAATGATCTGATTTCAGTGCATTTTATGTAAATTTATTTACTTAGTGGCCTCTCGGTTCCATGCTGAGCTTGGAAAATGTACTTTTCAAAATTATAAATAATTAACCAGAGCTCCTGCTCCACTGGAAGCTGTTACTCCACTCTCATTTTAAATAGTCCAGGAATATTTTTTTTAATGCATGTTTCATATAAATTGCCACTTAGAGGAAAATAAATGCTCAGAACGGTGACTGCCTGAAGTCATAAAGGCTTACACATAGCGAGGTGATTTTTATTAGGAAATGCATTTATGCCGTTAATTATTTAATAAATAATCATAAAAAGTACTCCCATCAAAATACAAGCAGCTCCTGAGTCCAGCCCCCTGCAGACATGTACAGGGGGAGGCACACAGACAATTCCTGGGGGAAATCCCACCCCAGCACCGGGCTCAGGATGGTCTCCACACCAGCAATGCACTGAACCCTGCCCAGATCTTCTTTACATCCCCCAGAGGAGCAAATGGGAACGATTTTGCACAAATTGTTGTGGGGGTTGGGGTTTTTTTTCCTTGGTTTTTTTTTTTTTTTGGTGGTTTTGTTTTGTTTTGTGTTCTGGTTTTTTTGTTTTGTTTTTTGGTGTTTTGGGGTTTTTTTTTTTTGTGTGTGTGTGTTGTTGTTGTTTTTGTTTTTTAAATTTTATTTTTTTTTTAAGCACCAAAAAACCTGGAATCTCAGACACCTCGATCCATACTAAACTCAAAATCCCAGGTGCTCCTGTCCCTGGAACACAACTTCCATCCCAGGGAGATGAGAAATACGCACGGAGAGGAGGAAACCTCAGCACAGCACAGATAAAACCAGGCTGGAAGTTTTCCAAGCCCAGGAACAGAGGAGGTGAGGGATCAACACAGACAAATCCTGATGGAGTCAGCAGGGGAAGAAAACAACAAAGCTCGTGCAGGAGAGGCAGCCCTGCTGCCTTAGGGACAACAAAATTATTCCAGAGGAAACACAGCAGAGCAGCCACATCTCCCAGCCAGGAAAAACGGGAAAATTCCACAGCACTGGCTCCCTTTGGTAGCTCCATAAATTCTCCTCTCCTGACCTCCTCACCCAACCCTTTGAGGTAGAGCAGCCCCAAGCCCTTTCCCATTGCTGGTTATTCTTACCTGGGCACTCGGTCCATGTTTTCCTGGGAATTCAGCAGCTCCAGCTCCATCCCAGCGCAGGGAAGGTGTGGGGCCACAGCCTCTCCTCCTGCTCCCCCACACTGAGCTGGAACCCCAATGCAGGGCTGAGGGAAGCACTTCACAGCCATGAAGGTAACCATCCCAAATGGAAGGAAAGCCTGATTGGTCACCAGGATAATTTTTTAATTAATAATCCCCTCCTGGGCCTCGTTTCCTGCAGGAGGAGCCACTGAAAATGAGCAGTGCCTCTGTTCTGGTCCTGTGCCCTTCTTCCCACCCTTCCTCTCCTCCTCACATCTCTGCCTCTCACCTCCATCCCAGGTGAAGCACAGCTGCCGAAGCTATCAATTTGTCAAGTTTTAAGTCAATAAAAGTACTGCAAACAAGTCTTGGCACTCCCAAACAAAACCAGGTTGTAAGAGCAAAAAAAAAAAAGCCCTGAACACAGGCCGGTGTTGTGGTTTAAGATATTCTTGCCCCAATGTTCGAAACAAATGGTGAAGAACATGCTGGGATGGATTTGAAGCATAGAAGTACAAACTCTACAGAAAAATAAAAATACAAATGCAAAGAGAGGTGTTTTTTACAGAAATGCCCATTCCAACAGGCAGGGCATGGGGCAGGGCAGCTCTTCTGGGCACATCATGGTAAAAGCACCCCCCAAGTCTTGTT
This sequence comes from Origma solitaria, assembly GCA_013397895.1. NCBI lineage: Eukaryota > Metazoa > Chordata > Aves > Passeriformes > Acanthizidae > Origma > Origma solitaria. Next base: position 62,562 of record VZRL01001506.1, read on the forward strand.
AAATGAGGCTTAGAAATCTGCAGAGCTTGGCCGTTTGAGCAGAGTGACACTGCTGGTGTCCCCGGGGCTGAGTGACTCCTCTGCTCTCCCAGCTGATTAACAGATGCTAAAGTGGAAAAGCGATGACATTTCCTTCTGAGACCAAACAACAGCACAAAATGTTTGAACATTAGAAGTGATGCTCTGCCCCCAAAACTGGTCTGATAATGCCAACTTGGTATCAAAAGCAAATTATCAAATCAAAGCATATTCATCCCATATTTTATCCCCGTTTCTGTCGGATCTGCTCGCACACACCTGACGGTGGCAGCAGCACCTTTGTTCTCACTCCAGTGAAGCACATGATTGTAGGACCTTCTCCTCTCCATTATGCTATTGAGAAAAGTGGAAATCTCATTATTCCAGGACATGAATTATAATAAAACCTTCTTGGGATGCCCTTGATGCCTTCCTGAAAGGTGAATACAGTTAGCACAGTCCTGCATTCCCCCGAGCGTATTCAGTTCCTGCAGGTGAAGGATGCATTTAAAAAGTCCTGAAGTGCTCAAGTGAAGCAACTAAAAACATGTGGCAAAAAAGGAGAATTTCTTTCACTGAAACACACTCAGAATAACACAGAATATTTCAGTGAAATACACTCGGAATAGCACAGAATATTTCAATGAAATACACTCACAATAACATAAAAACCACACCCGGGTGGGGAACCTGTGCGTGAGCAATTTTTCTCACACTTAAGAGTCAACCAGATCGTTAGATTGCAGCTAAGTACATTTAAAAATGGATTTTTCAGCAATATCAGCTGCTGTAGATTTGTTTGTTGGCTTTTATGTGTGCTCAGTTTGGCTGTTCTGGGTATCACGAGGGTGAATTTGTGTTCACCTGCAGAACCTTTCCCATGGACAGAGCAGAATTAATCACAGAACACGGAATGTTGGTGTTGGGGACAAGGCAGGCAGGAACAAAACCAAGTTATTTTCCTGGGCAAACACAGCACGTTTGTTAAACTTCTTTCCAGTGAATACACAGAGATTTCAGACTTTAAGCACAAGTTTTCCCTAAATAAGGAAAAAAAAAACCAAACCAGGAGTATGATTTGGTTTCTGTGTGCCTGGATATTTATAAAAACACCAATACTCTGGTGAATAATGAGGAGGAGTAGAAAGTCTGTGTGCTGGGAGGTTTGTGCTGTTAACAGGGTGTGAGAGGTGCTATCAATAAATAGGGTGATAGTTTGGTCCAGGGGAGGATCCCATGGCATCAATGATATTTGAATTCAGAGTACTGTCTGACAGTCCCAGGGAAAGCCAAGGGCAGCTCAGTCTTGGTGTGAAACCAAAAAAACCCCCACAGATCACAGCCCAGAGTGGGCTGTGAGCGTTAATTAAATCAGATTCCTGGCAAATAAATGGCACCAACTGAAAAAAAACCCAAACAAAACCCCCAAATCAAACAAAAGAGAAACTTGCTGATTGCAGCCAAAGCTTTTGAAGATTACATCAAGTCAAACTTTTATTAGCAAAGTTGTATTTCATGTAAAATGAAAATATCTTTTCAAACCATACGTGCACATCTGCGTGGTACAAACAGCAACTACAGTACAACACATTTCTCTAAACTTTAATCAATGCACACTAACATTTAGCTCCCAAAAAAGTAACATTGTGATGGTGACACCACATTTGCTTTGATCTTTTTCTCATGAAATTACAAAGTCTCTTGTTTAAAGTCAGAACCGTAAGAATAAAAAAAAAAAACCGGAACAGACAGAATGCTTTGGCTCAAACCCCCCCAGGGGTTCCTGCCTGAAAACAGAACAAATCAGTGCAGATCACTTGAGATTTTACATGAGAGATCCAGAGCTGCAATGTAAACATGTCCTGCTACTCCAACATGGTTTGTACGTTTGTATTTTGTCATCAGCATTGACAGAGATGCAGCTGAGGGAGTGATCCATTGGCAAATGAAGGAAATTCTCCATGAAGAATTTCCTTTCTTTATATCTATTCATACAGGTAAGTAAAATAACCTCAATGCGCCTCTCATCTGCTAAACAATGGCTACGAAAAGTGATGACGAGGTTTCCTTTCAAAAGCTCAAGGAGCAGTGAATTTTACTCTAACTTTGCTTTACAAAATGTGGAATTACTGTTTAAAACCCTCGGCTTTTGATATAGAAAGATTGTGCTACTATTTGTTTTCATCTCAAAAATAATACTGACCTGAAAACTTTTCATCTGAAAACTTCTGTGAAAACCTCTCATGCACTGGATTGGAGCCATTCAGTCAATGGAAGCAGTTCCCAGGAACAGAGCTATTCATTGGAATTTGTGTAAACATGAACACCACGGAACGATTATCAATCATTAAATGATTTGCTAATTACATCCGTTTAAGATGTGAGTTACAATGAAGGTTTTTTAAATTTTTTATACATGAACACAGAATTTCGTCCTGAGGGGGAAAGGCATTTTCTGATTTGGTCCTTAATTCTGCTCTTCCTAAAGCTCCAGCCCCAGCAGGGCTTTGATGCCCAGTGTTGCACTTTTACCCTGCTGGAGCAGAGCCATGAGGATTTCTGGAGATTGAATCCCCACATTTTGCCAGAGAAGGATGTGGGGGCCATTCCTACAAGTTCTTGATTGTGTAATTACATTATATATATATATATTTATATATATATGAAATCATATATATATAATTTTATATATATATAATTCCAGAAAAATTAATCCACACCAAATTAATATTGTGCTGCTCTGTGAATCCAAACAGCTCCCTTGGGAGAAAGGACAGATGTTTGGAGGTTTTTTCCCATTATTTTGAGGAAAAGCTGATTTTATTTGATTAATCTTATGCACAGTCAAAACTACACAACTTTTTCAGCAAGCCCCATCCCTCTCTTCTTCCAGAGGCTGCTTAAATCCCCAAACCTGGCTCCATGGGGCCAGGGAAATGCCTCCTCCTTGCTGGCTGGAATTACACTCTGCGTTGACTTGGATATCAAATCTGAAAATGTCATTTCCCCTCTCACATTTGGACTGAGGCAAAACATGTCAGAACCAAATGGAACCCACCGACAGCCAAGGCATGGATAATTAATAATTCCCTCTTCTGGACTGCCTCCTCCCAGCAGGCAGGCTGGAATTCCCTGCTGGGTGTTAATTAATGAATTCGCTACAAATTTCCAGCAGCTAATTTTAATAAACACTCCTGGCCAGAGGAAAACAAAAAATCCACAAACAAACCAACCCAGAGGATTTAATACTCAATGAACTATTTCATTGAACTATTTCATTGAACAGGGGGTGATTTTTGGGGCTGGGCAGGGCCAGGAGTTGGATTTTGATGACCTTGTGGGTCCCTTCCAACTCGGGGAGCTCGACAAAGTGCAGAACAGTTGGTGTGACACTTTTATTGAGCTGCACAGTTACACTTTGTCTCACCTGTCACAGACCAAGACAAAAACACAGCCAACTCCCTGCAGTGACAAAAAACTCCTCAAGAAAACATCAGCTTGCTCTGTTAATTTATTTTTGAAAGCAAATCTCTAAAAAAGCATCAATGTCCTGCACTTTCCAAGGTACCTTTACAAAATAAAATCAAATCCCAGTGAGGGGGAAAAGAAGAAAATAAATTATTGGGGAAAACAGCTCAGGTGAGTGAGACTATCCTGAGCCATTTAATATTCATGGGGCATGTTCATCAAAAATCCACGTTCAAAACTCAAAGTTCCACTGCACATCATCCCCTCGCTGTTTGATTTTTAGGTCCTGAGGCACCGTGGAACACCAACATTAAGATTTAAGGCTGTGAATTGAAATTGGAGTGGAAAAAGCAGCGCTGGCAGCACAGCTGAGCAGCACATCACAGGGATGGCATCAGCACCTTGTAGCAGCACCAGAGCACGTGCTGCACGGGGGATTTATAGCCATTATTGGATCATCTGACACTCCATAATATGGTTTGGAACTTGGATCTGTTTAACAGAGGCGTTTTCTGGGATGAGGGTCTGGTTTATCTGCAGTGGCCCGCGGTAAAATGAGATGGGTGTGTGCAGGCAGAGCCTCCCCCAGCCCAGAGTGAGGATTTGGGGAGCCCATCCGTCTTTTATTCCCTAATTCTGTTCCTATTTCAAAGACTCTCGAGCATTCCTAAAGGAAATTCACTAAAACCAGCCCAAAGTGTGCAGCAGATCGTCACAAGCCTAATCAGTTCTTAGATTTTATCTGGTTTGGGCTGCAGCAGACACAGTCAGCAGATAAAGATGCTGCTGGGAAATGTCTCTGTTGATGAGATGCCAATTTTCACATTTCTCTAATGGTGCACTCCCTTCTTTGGAAAATTACTTTTTCCCCAAAAAAATTAAAAGGCTTTTGGACTTTTCCAATGTTCGCATTGAGTAAAGTAGAGAAAATAAAACTTTCTAAAAAATAAAGAGTGATGAATTTGGGTCAGTGCCATGCTGTGAGATTATTTTTGATTGAGGGCAGATTTCCATCATTTTGTACTCACAGGCACAGCCTGAATGGGGGTTTTGGGGTGGCTGTTTGGGGTTTGCTTTTCCCAAACAGAGGTTACATGAGAAGCCCTTAAAAGTTACAATTAAAAACTCCAAAAGAGGCACAGATATCCAGAAGCATCGAGCACCAAAGGCTTCCAGAAACTGCCAAGCTCCGAGGAGCAGCCCCAGCCTGAGGGGAGCCGTGTGCGATCCACAACTTTTCCACTGGGAAAAATCTGCATTTCCCTGGGCTTAATTGTAGCCCTCGCTGGAAACTCATAACCACAGGAGTAATTCTTGCTTCCTCTCTTTCTTCCATTGAAATCACGGAGCCATTGGGGATATTTGCCTAACTGCTCTCAGGATGCAAAACAGCTTTTAGGATCTATTCCTCCTGCAGGAGCTACTTAAAAACCATTCCAAGGGGAGTGACAGTCGTTTGGAAGTGCAAGAAGAAATGAAGCCACGTTGATATTCTACTCAAACAAGCAGATTCAGAAATATAAGTGCTATTAAAGAGATTCAGGAGATTCCAATACAAAAAGACCAAAAAAATGTGCTGTACAGCTCGGCTGAGTTAGTGTTGGAGAGGCAGAGAACCAGATTGAAACCAGCATTCAGTCAACAAAATAAAAAAAGAAACTCTACCATAATATTTCCTCTTTGCTTTTGCTTTTGTTTATCTAACAGTGAATAGACTGAAAATAAATGAACTCTTGAAAGTCAGGTAGGTCTAGTTTAGGTGATGCTTGAATGGTGTGAGGTTTGGGCGATTCCTATACACACAACTCCTTCTGGAAACTAATTCTGCTGGTCCAAATCCATACTGAGAAGCGACTCTATTCATTCCTACACAGCTATACAGACCCATGCTAGCAACATGTCTCAGTTCAAAATAAAACCAGGCTGCTCTGGACTTGTGTCAATATTAATATCATATGTACAACGTCTCCATGAAATGCTTGCTAGCTCACAAATATACAGATATGAGACAGACACCAAGGGGTTTGCTTAGAAGTGCAGCTTGCAGCTGGGGAGAACAAATGAAAATATTTCGAGTGATGGTGGATGGGAACCCTGTTTTGCCTTGCCACAGGAAAGAGCTGCAGCTTAACTTATTTAAGGAAATAGTGCCAGCTACTGGGCAGCAGCCTCACCCACACCTTGCTGTGGGTAAATCTGCATCTCTAATATCTCTAATTAAAGTCAGCTGTAACCACTAAAACAATTTTTTTTTAATATTGTACACAAAGGGGTTTAATTCTTTAGGAAAAAAAATTATACAATATATAGAATATATTTCTCTGGTATTTTAAATGCTAGTTTTCCTCCTTGTAGAGTGACCTGTTGGTTTTGTTTGTGCTATAACCTCGAGGTTATGACTGAGGCTGTGAGGGAATTCTACACATACACACGTGTGACAACAGCCATACAGGGAAAAAATACTACACAGAGAAACATATTCCAAGCCTAAGAAACACCTGGAGCAGCAGGTAAGGATACAGATGGGACACTGAGAAACTCTGGTTTGGTCAGACTAACACATTGTGTAGAGTAAAGAACCATTTTGCTTTATTTAGAAGAAAACACATAGAAATTAGGAGGGAAAAATCATCTTTTAGTGGCAGTGACTCGTTTTTGTATTACCTGGATGTCAGGGTTTTCCTGACTGGCTCAATTGGCAACCTGCTCCCGAGCACACGTGGAGAACTAACCAGGATAAATATCACAATTAAACACCAATCATTCCCACGGACATTTTAGGCGTGGAGAGGAAAAGTTGCCGTAGAACTCCCAGTGCTTTCCACTGATCCTTTTTCCTTAGATCCAGAATAAGCTCCAATAAATGAACCATCTTCATTGAACATGCCATGCTCCCCTTCTCCATAATCTACCAGACTATCAGCACTTCCAGTGGCTTTAATGTCCCCGTTAAGTGACTGGAGGCTGCCCTTCAGCGGCTTTTCATCGCTGTCACTACAAAATAAAGAAACGCCTTTCCAAAAATCCAGCCCTCACCGGCAGGGATGGGAACTCTGGGGTGGGGTCAGGAAGGGAAGAGGAGGAGGGGACAGTGAGGGACATTTGGGGATGGCACAGTGAGGATGATCTGAGCTCTGAGTCCTGCCCTGCTGCACCTCACACAGGCGACAGCCACACAACTGGACTGCCCCGCACAGGGTTTTGGCATTATTCCAACAGATTAATTGGTTAATAGGCAATTAGCAGTGAAAATCACCCATCTAGTTTGGCTTTTTCCCTTTTGGCCTTGGGCGGACAGAATGGACAGAAAGGGAAGGGGAAGGAAAAGGGAATGCGGGAAAGGATTGGAAGGGTCTGTTCCACCATCAGGGCTGATGGCAAGTGTTCGGCACCTCGCAGAGAGACAATTTTCATTTTAAAAACAATCGACAGCACTCAGGGCCTATTTATTTAATTTCCCTTTTGAGGTGGGTGGGTGAAGCGATCTAAGTGGGATGAGGCATCAGTTGGAGGTCACACCCCTCTGCTTTGGGAGCACCTCTTGGAGTTTAGGCGTCCAATAAATATGCTTTTCTCCTTTTTTCTGCTGTTATTTTTAGCGGAGTTTATCTCACCTGAGTTTGCCTCTGCTAAAGGGGGGGAACTGGGAAAAACCAAAGTAGAATAAATGTCTGCATCTGCAGTCTCTGTTCAGTGAAAATTCCTGGAAAAAGGACAGACCCACCACCAGAGTTCAGGGAAAAAAGGGGAATTTGTGTGGCCATTCCTCCCAATGGCACCACAGAAGAGGAAGAAGAACAACATTTGTCGGGATTGGGAAAACACTAAAAGATTACATAAAAAAACTAAATTAGGCCTTCGGATTAGGGACATAATCACTCAATTACAGCCTTTGCTGCTGATGCCAACTCAGTGTCAGATCTTTGGCAACGTTATCTAAGGAACGGCAGAGAAATGAACCTGAATGTCACTTCTTCAGGATGGACTCAATATGTGCATAATCAACACAGAAAAAAATTGCTACTTTTCTACACAGGGCATTTCTACTCAGAAAAAAACACAGGTTTGGATTTTAGGGGGAAAGGAGGGGGTCAAGGTTATTAACCTCAGGGCTTTCTTACCTTTCTAAATATTTGTCCCATTAGAAAGCATTAAAAATTAAATAAAGATGAAATTATGCAGAAAAAAAAAAAGGCCCTACTCCAGTACAAATAATGTAGTATATATAAAGTGAGATTTCAACAGCAATTTCATGCCCTTGAGGCCAGCAACATCAGTTTTTCCAGCATGGTTTTATAATTATGTATTTTCCTTCAGATCACAATTACATATTGCTGTAAATTTTAGTTATTTTAAAGCAGCCAAAGTGATTATTTCAATTCTCCTACAGAGATTTCTGTAGCAAGGTTTGTTTGGGTTTTTGGTATTTTTTACCATATTCCAAACTTTTCTTTGTTTTCTTCCCCAAAATGACCATTCCCCATATTACATGATTTGGGTCTGAGTTTCAAAAACCCGCTGAAGACATAGAATTCAATGGGCTTTTCAGCAGGACGCCAAATTATCATATATATTTACATTATTCATACAATGCTAATAGAAAAAAAAAAAGTGAAAAATAACCACCAATACATCAACATTTCCTCATATCCCAGCTTGGATGGATTGAAATATACTGGATATACCTTGATATTCCTACTCTTATCCATTCCTATGAGGTTTGCTTTGAAAATGAAAAACAGCATTAATTGCATGCCATAAAAATGTCCCAAATAAAAATGGCATTTGGAAACAAACAAAACCCCAAGAAACACAAAGGCTTGTGAAAGCAGGTCCTATTTACCTATATTCCCCAAAGATTTCATCTTTTATTGATTGAGCTTCGGGATCTGGATGCAAATCTTCTTTTTCTTTCACTGTGCAAATAAAATAAAGGACAGATCTCTCAGTCGTGTTCTGCCGTGGATTTTTCTTTTCCCAGGGGCAATGGGAAAACCACCTGACATCTCCTGCAGCCTGGCCTGGAGCTGGCTGGACACCACCTGTGAGCTTCCCTCAGGAGTTTGGGGCCATTCCCTGATTTATTAAAAGCTAGCAAGTGTTTAGAGAATCCCAGAATGGTTTGGGTTGGAAGCGACCTTAAAGCCCATCCAGTTCCATCCCAGGGCAGGGACACCTTCCACTGTCCCAGGCTGCTCCAAGCCCTGTCCAACCTGGCCTTGGACACTGCCAGGGATGAAGCATCCACCACCTCCCTGGGCAAGCAGATTTCTATTTCAATACATTTGCTTAAATCCTTATTAATTGCTTGGAAAATTACAGAATCATTTTTAGCAAAATATTCCCGTGGAAGTCCTGTCCGTGCACCCAGCAGCAGCTCCCAGGTGGAAAGTGGGCAAGGGAGCCCTGCCAGCAAGGATCTCAGCTCCACAGCTGGATTAAATGCTGGAATATTCCAGACGTGCTGGCTTTGCCAGCTCTCTGACCAGCACACAGCACTGCCTCACCCAGAGAGCACAGCTCCACTTACATTCATTAAGATCCCTTCCACGGATATTTATCAAAAGCTACAACTCCTAATTAGATGTTTGTGCTCGCGGCCTTGTGGCCCCCAGAGAGCAAACTCTGAAGGATGTTGGTTATTAACATGTGAACATAGGGGAAGGACAATAAATCCATTTACCTGAATATTTGCCTCCTTTATTTCTTCTGACAAAGCAAATTGTTAGCAGCAGCAGGGTGAGCAAGGCGATGGCGCACATCAGCCCAATGAACCAGCCCTGGGTGGAAATCCCATCGTAAATGCCAGCGTAGGCTTGGGGAAATGGGAGAGGAGGAAAAAGGGAGAAAATTAATCAGAGGGAAAGGGCAGCGCCCTATGATAACACGAACACATTCCGTTCTTCGCTGGATCTTAATGGAATCGGTCTATCACTACTTGTGGTGTTCAATGCGAGGCAGAAGTGTGTCCAGAGTGGGACACTGGGGACTCGAGGGGACAGTGCAGGCGACAGGGCACAACACAGACAGGTGGCAAGGTGGCTCTGAGAGAGCAGGACTCACAGGATTAGCACCACACAGCAAAGCTGAGCGGAGAGTTGTTAAGCCTCTCATGCAAAAGCAGTTTTGCGAACGAGACAGAGATAGAAGTGCCCCCAATACACACAAATCGCCAAAGCAGCCACTTAGGGATTTTATCAGAACTACCCTCTCACATTGCACTGGTTTGTAAAGGTTTGGGATTATTCCAGGCTGTTCTATGCACAGGACTCAGCCAAGAACCTGGGACATGCTGGGATTCAACTGCAAGGGCCACCTCCAACCCCTCAGCAGGACACGATGAGTTTGGGACACTCACACTGCACAGGATGGAACCTCGACAGCGAATCACATGGATAAACAAACGTTCAGCACCTCGAAGGGCTTCGTGTCTCACCTCTCCCCCTGGTCTCAATTACATCTTCAAAAATGCTATTGTTATCCACCCAGTTCTTAGTCACCAGGCGCACTGTGTACTCAGTGCCAGGCTCAAGGGCCTCGCTGGGCTGGAACTTTTGGGTGGGCTTTACTGCGTCTGAAATCTTGCCGCTGCCTTTACCTACGGAATGCACACAGTCAAGTCATAGGGATTAATGGCATCCACGGAACAAAAGGTCTGCGAAATGCACAGCTACAAAGAACAGACAAATATGACATAATTTTAAACATTTGTCATCAGGCGATCTGATTTTCCAAAGCAAAAAAAAAAAAACAACCAAAACAAAACAAAACTCCAAACATTCCCTCTGTTTGGTTTCTAATATTCCATCAGATGAAATCAACAGCAGACTGGAGTAATCCTGATGTTCAGGAAGGAGTTTGTACATCTCCCAGGATGAAAGTTAATATTGATGGGGGATTATGGATCTGCTTTAACTAATGCGCGCTTAAAAAATTACAACTTGCAAACGGGCTTGCTTTGTATGGATAATCTGGGGTTTGATGCTTCTCCCATTGAACCGAACTCAGCAGGGAAGCACAGACAGCTTGTTAGCTGGATATGGATTCTTGTATGTCTCCCAGAAAAAATTAACATCGGGATTTGTACTCGCTTCTCTCCTGGCAGTGATTTTCCATGTCCTTTCAAATTCCACAATGCCTGCACAAAGCAGTGGTTTAGATACAACTAAACAATTTGCCTGTAAATGGATATTTAGGTATTTAAGTGTTGCTGATGAGTTTAATATTTGATTAGGAGAAGGGAAATTCCAGTAGCTCTAGGTTTGGAACATTGCTACTTGCAAAACACCGACTGTAGCCCCCGTCTGCATTCAGATTTTGGGGCATTAAATAAGATTTTTCAGAACAGCTTTTGTGGAAAGCAAGAAAAAGGACATTACAGCAGTTGACAATCACTGCTTGAGCACGAACAACATTCGCAGAAAATTCAGAACTCTGTGTGACATGGAAGGATCTCTTACAACATGGGAGTGTCCCTGTCCTCCACGGCAGGAGAGAGATCTGGGGGGGGTTGCACTTAATAAAAATAATCCTTTAATTGTTCTCAGTTGCCCAATTTGCCCGTGTTATCCAAAGCCATCTAAACAAAGGCTTGAGCACAAAGTATAATTTGAAAACTACTCGGCCAATTAGCACCGACAGGGAAACAATGCTCATTAATACTCCAACTAGTAAACAAGCAAAGCAAGAAGCTGCTGGAGATTAAGGCTGAGTTGACAGCTGAAGGGAAAAAAGAAAAAAGATTAAGATAAATCCAAGCACAGTCAAAGCAGCAGTTCAGGATAAGTTTTTCAAAGCAACTCTCCATGTATTACAATAAGCAGTTAAATTAGCAGACCACTGGGACCAGAGAGAACACATCCAGCTGAAATACTGCTGATACTGAAGCACAGCTCATTAGCATAAATTAATCCATCTATCAGTAATTTTTGCTAAATGAAGTATGTGAAACCCAGCTATGGTTTTTAATCAAACTGCAAATTAAGCAACGGGACACCACAGGTACATTTTAATTACATGCTCTAAAATCAAGGCATCGGAAAAATGGGAATATTATCCATAAAGTAACAAGAATGAGCATGAACCTTCAACCCCAATGTCTGTTAAATACCACATAACACTCGTGTGTGACCTGAAAACCACAAGATCCAAAGTATTCACACCACCAGCCTCCTCAGGAAGGATTTCTCTTGAATTCCTGGGGAGCAAATCCTAAACCCTGAGCTCCTGGTTCGTTGTGCATATTCTCAAACCAGTTTAACCAGTCCCTTTCTGCCCCCTATTTATTCCCAGCTTGTGCTTTCTGAACCAACAGGTCTTTAGAGAAGGAGGGAAGTGAGATGGCTGAAAAATGCCCTTTTTCTGCCCAGTTATTGCTCAGCTGTGTCTGATTCTGCAGCTGCCACTGCCCATGGAGCAGCTCAGGGCTGGAATGAACACCCTGGGATGAGGATGAGCCCAGCCTGACCCGGCACTGAGCATTCACCAATGGCTCTCCAGGCTGTTTATCATCCCCTATCCCAAAACACTCATTTTTTTCCCATTAAAACTCAGAGCAGGTGTCCAGTGCTGGGTGATTATGAGGTTTCTCTCCATGCCATTTCCTCCTGGTCTGTGTGACACCCTGAACATGGGCCCTAGAGAGGAGAAAGCTTTGCTAATGGGGCAGGTTGGGTGGCTGGAATAGAAAAAGCAGTGTGGCCTCCTGAAAAATAAAAGCAAAGACATATAGATAAGGAAAAGCTCCGCATTCTGAAAGGCCAGGAACATACAGGAATTAGCTTCGGGAAATTGCAAGCAGTTGGGTTGGGTTTTTAATCTCCAATATGGGAGAGGGAGCATTAGTAATAAAGGCATATCACCAGCACTTCTCATCTTCCCCCACTATTCATCAGCCACACCATGGGACTTGCATGAGCATTAAACACTGAACTGCAATTTTACAATATTCCTACTGGGCTCCAAGATTTATGAGCAGAACAGAACACACATTTTTTAGAGGAGCTTATGGTATAAAGGGAAAAACAATAGAAACCACCCCCGAAGACTTCCAGAGTGTTCTCCAAAAGTTAGCACATCTGTTATAAAATATACTTACATAAAAAAAAACTCTGGCAGTCTGAGAGCTAAATACTAATTGTGGGCAGCATCTTAATTTATAACGGTACCTGTCTAAATACATCTGCTGCAATAAATGCAAAGTTGAACTTCCATTAATTTTCTCCGGCTGCCTAGCTATTAAAAATGTATAAATATGCATCACAACTATCCTTCACTTTCAGGGTTTTCTTAGTGCAGGACGTAATTCCTCTTAAATTGGGATTATTTTAAATTTACAGAGATTGGTAAACCTGTTGTATGCAACGTTTATTGAGAAGAATTTATAGGTGAGGTGGTCAAGAAATTTGCACCAATTTCATTCATTTTTCTTGATTGTGAACAAATAGAGTTTGCAAAAACAGCACCAGGGGTTACATATGGGAAAGGAATTTTATTATTCCTTTTTTGCCTACGGCAAAAGAGAGCTAAACTCACATGTCTTCTTCCAAATGGTTACTCTGGTGCTGAAGGATAGGACCCTCTCCCTAAGATTTTTGGAAAACTTTTGGGAATTACATACCAATTGCCACCGGAATATAAAGAAATTGGTGAACTTTTATTTCCTGGCTTCCCTGGAAGATAAACCTACAACTCTGTGGCTTCATTTGGATAAATTTCTCATTAATGCTTGAGTTTCTGGACACACAATGATAATTCTCATCATGTAACATGTTTGGTAATCCCCCAGCAGCACTGGTGACAAGATGAAAAGGAGCTTTGTGTTAAAGAAGGGCTGCTACATTAAATTAATCTTTTCACTTCTGTAAGAACATTATTGTGTGTTATGTTTCTGAGGACTAATGATCTTGGGGAAATTGACATTTTCAAGGAGAAAATTAATTAGTTTGGAGGTCATTTAAGAAATACTGCCTGAAAATATGAAGACAGAGATTATAATCATTTTCTAAGGACAACACACCTTCTCCTGTGGAATGAAATCAAGATGAAATCATAGAAATTAAAGTATTATTTATTTTACAGTACAATCCAAATTCCCTTTTGCTCAAGTTCTTCATGATTGTCCAGAGGATTTTATCAAGAAATGATAAAGATCTTAGTTTGCCTGTCAGGGTTTGATCTGAGTTATTTTCCCTGCACAGATTTGTTTTCAGCGGTGCTACACAAATCCTCACCTATGTACATATTAAATAAAGATATTCCCTTTTCTCTCTAATTCCAGACAACAGTAGCAGGGATAACTGCAAATAAATTAAGGTAACAGCAGTGATGTAAATGTAAAAAAAAAAAAAAAGTAAAAAAAGTAAAAAAAAAAAAGTTAAAAAACCCCAAAACATGAATGAATTCAGAGCTTCCACCTCACCATTGCCACTTTCCTGGCAGAATGCATTATAAAATTCTGAAATACCCACGGCAAAGGCTGTGCTGCAGCAGTGGAAGTTTCCAAAGTCTTAAAATGGGCAATGAGAGCTTTATGAGTTTATTATTAAACTGGAACAGAGTGGTTATACAATCACTGAATCAAACCCCAAAGAAACGTGGAGTGCTCCATCATGGAGTTTCATTTCAGGGAGCAGCACATTTTATATCTGTCATTTACGTGGGTCATTTGAAATGATAAACTTTGACTTCTGAAATCACTCCCCTCCTTCAAAAAGAGAGATTGTTTTAATTTTGAGCAATTGCCTCACGCCCCAAACCACAGTTCAAAACCCCAAGAAGGTCATGGAAAAGATTTCTTTTTTTTCAGCCTATCATGTTGAGGTGAAAAATATCAGAAAAATTTAGCCAGCAAATAATGACATAGAACCCTAATGGCATCTCAGTGACAGATGCAGTGCCCTAATTTAGGGAGGCTTGAGAAGCAGCAAGGAGCACACATAAATCACAGAACTGAGCCCTTGCAGCTTTCATTAATTATACTACTCTAGTCTAAGAATATTTCACGAGAATCAGGTGTTGCCACTGCTGAAACTGAGTTTAGGGAAGTAGAGAATGAGAACAAAATGAATGCCAACGTCTCATAAACCCTGATGAGGCTATTCCAAGAAGTTACAGATTTTCAAGGAGTCAAAACACATCATTCTCATTGCCCAATGAAGGCCAGAAAAGGTTACCTCATGAGAGGAAATGGGGTATTTTTAGCTTGGGGGAAAAAAAAAAAGGTATTTTTTTTCCTTAATGAAGATTAAATTTTAGATTATGGTGATTAATAGTTACTACTAGGTAAGTACCTGTATCCTCCAGTGAGACTGGAGCCTACAAGAGAGCTGAGGAGGACTTTTACTACTTGAGAAAACAAATGGTAGTTCCTGACTGGATCTTGAACTGGGACATGATGGTTTAAAACACTTCTCACATGTTTCACCAGTAACTGAAAAGAATTCTGCAACTTAGAAATCCAACAGCACATGGACCATTTTTCTATTTTATATCAACATTGCTCCAGAGTGTTATCTTTGCTAAAAATGATGCAGCCAGGACTCTTCTGCTTATCACATTCTCTTTCTTCTTCCCTGGGGTAAGTGCACAGCAATGGTTCCTGATTAATAGCAAGGAGCTGCTCCTCAGTATTGTGGAGTTCTCAGACTTGCTGAGCACAGTACATTTTATTTCATTTCAGCTAAAAGTGACAGATGAGCTATCACAGAGTGCTTGGGATTCTCCTGTAAATCACTGAGCATCAGTGTTTCAGCACAGGGTGTAAGTGGCACACAAATGTTCATTCCTGGTCTCTGATAAAATAATCATAAATAATGGAGCAAATGCAGTCAACTTTATGTTTATCTGGATTTTCCATGTCAAACAGCTAGCCCTAATGTTGCTGGCAGTCCCCCATCTTCATGCATGGGCAGAATTTGTTTTTGTAATATGACTGAGAACAGATTATCTGAATCTTCAATTTTCTGTTTGTGCCTGAGTGCATGGCTGGAAACAGGACTGCACAGCAAAATGAAACAGATGAGCTCTGCCTTCCTGAAGAACTGCACGGCCACATTAAAAAGTCCATTGATTGCTCTCATGGCAAGGAAAACAAACTTAATTCCCCTAATTACAAAGGAACCATCAAGCCTGGATTATTCCCAGTAGATTTTCCCATGATTGGCAGAGCTCCTCCCCACCGAAGCAGAGTGACTTACTGCCTTCAGCCAGCGTCAGCCCCTCCTCCGTGGCCGCCTTGCCGCAGCCCTTGGCCGTGCAGGCCTTGATGTAGAACTTGTACTTGGTGCTGGGGCTGAGCCCCGAGAGCCGCCAGCTCAGCGTGGAGCGGTTGGTGACGCTCACGTCGCTCACGGCGCCCACCTCGTGCGTCTCGTTGACTGCAAGGGAAGAGCGCCTCGGTCAGAGCAGCAGGAAAACACAGAATCACAGAATGAATTGGGTTGGAAAAGACCTCGGAGATGATCAAGTCCAACCTAGGACTCAACACCACCTTCTCAGCTCAGCCATGGCCCTGAGTGCCACGTCCAGTCTTTCTTCAACACCTCCAGGGACACTGACTCCACACCTCCCTGGGCAGCCCATTCCAATGCCCAACCACTCTTTTTTTTCACTCCTAATGTCCTAAACTTCCCTTGGCAAGCTTAAGGCTGTGTCCTCTTGTTCTGCCCGTGGTTTCCTGGGAGAAGAGCCCAATCCCCACCCGGCTGCCCCCTCCTTTCAGGCAGTTGTGGAGAGTGATGAGGTTTCCCCTGAACCTCCATTTTTTCAGGCTAAACAACCCCAGCTCCCTCAGCCATTCTTCACAGGGCTTGTGCTCCAGGCCCTTCCCCAGCCTTGTCCTCAGCAGGGAATGGGAAGGAGGAAGGCTGGATGAGTTTATTTCCCCTCCTGCCAGGGATTAAATGGGATTTATACCCTCCGTGTCCATCTCCCAACAGCTCGGTGAGCTATTACCGCTCTTAAAAAGCTCTCTGATTGCACACATGCACAGCCTGAGTGGGAGGCAAGAATGACTGTCTCCTAGATCATTAAATATCTATGAATTGCTCCTTGTTTCCTTCCAAACATCTGCAAACTTTTACAAGCAAGTCAGAGGGTGGTGGCTGTGCTGGGCTCTGCTCTGGCTCCTCAGAGCTGGCAGCTGAAGGGGGGGCTGTGAGAAATCTGAGAGAGGATCTTATAAATAGACAGAAATATCTGAAGGCAGGGGTCAGAGGATGGACCAGGCTCTGTTCTGGTGCCCAGTGATGTGGCGGAGATGATGCCCAGAAGTTCCACCTGGACATGAGGCAGAACTTCTTCCCTGTGCGGTGACGGAGCGCTGGAGCAGAGACCAGAGAGGATGTGGAGTGTCCCTCCCTGGGGATATCCCAGAGCCACCTGGACACAATCCTGTGCTGTGGGATGACCTGGATGACTCTCTGTGGTCCCTTTCCAACCTGAACCAGTCTGGGATTCTGCAAATACATTCCACTCTCTGCCCACAATCAGCGAAAGCAAAGGGAAGATGCAGACTCCAGCCTGCTGGCAAAGCAACGGAGCAGTTCTGCTATCAGCAGAGAGAAGGGAAAAGTACATGGGTTGGTTTTTTTTAAGAAATAAAGTCTAATCCTTTTCCACCGTCACAGAACATACAAAATACCCTGAATTTTCACCACACCACGCAATTGGTGCTGTGGCAGTCTGAGCAAAGTATGAGGTCTTGCCTGAGGTTGTCTTTGTTTCTCAGTTCTTTCCTAGGCAAAAAAGAAAGAAATCCCTGGTATTTGGTTGTTTTCAGTGTGATTACTCAATACCATGACTCAGGTGGTTCTGCTGTGGCACTTTAGGGGGGAGAAGCTCCCTGACATAATGTGCAGATCCATATTAATGTGCCTCATAAAGTGCTCTCATCACAATTCACTTTGGATTAAATGAGTTTCACTTCAGTCAAACGCACCTACAATTTATGGGTGTCCTTAACCACTACATTAGGCATAATTTGCCAATAGGAAATAATTGAATCAGCCCATAAACGTGGGACAGGGAATGGCAGCAACGGGAGCTTCCATGGAAAAAGTGCATGGAAAACTTCCAGCTCTGGAAGCTGACTGAGCCTGCCCTCTGGCAGCCTCTGAGCACATCACACCTGGAGTTTTCTTTAACAAATCCTGCTCCAATCTAAACAAAAAAGCAAAGCAGGCACATACTTATCTGGTACTGCAGAACGTAGCCTGTGAGGTGGCCGTTGGCTTTCTTGGGAAGTCCCCAGGACAGAGTGACGGACTCCTTGTCGAAGTTCAGGATCCTGAGGAAACGTGGCTGTTCAGGAACTGCAAGACACAGAGATGAGCTTTCAGAGGAGAGTGAACAGTTCTGTCCCTACAAATTCTTGTCAAATGAGGACACGGTTTGGCTCAACACCCACAGCCCCCCTTTCAACTGAAAGGTTCTATGAATAGCAGAGATTTTACAGTCACCTTAAATAAGGGAATCAACTCACCTTGTTCCAAGGGCAATTTCAATTTATGTCCCTCCATCCCATATTCTCCTCGTGTCTTACCTCCTTCTGGAGTTTCAAACATCACGGGGGAGCTCTCGGGGCCATCTCCTCTGGAGTTGAAAGCCAAAACGGTCACACGGAATTCACTGAAGGGCTCCAGGCCAGGAATCATCCCAGAGTTCCTGTCTCCTACAAACGTTAGGAAGTGTTTCTCTGGGTGATGCCTCTTTCCATCCAGCATGCTTCTGGTTTTCCACCAGCTGACCTGCGTGGAGATTGGGATTTCTGTAACAAATTACGCTGTATGGGGCTGAACATCATCATGATCTCTCTCACCTTCCCAAAAATGAGAGACTGCAATCTGGGACTCATTTAGGGGTTTATTCAACTATATAGAAATATTTATAGAGCAATTTGTAACCTTGTAGCCTCTTAAGTGCCCACGAACTCTGTCCCTCGGGATCCCAAGCCAGAAGACTTTGACCAGGGTGCTGTTCAAAACGTCCACCGACACGCCTGAAGGGGCAGCCTCTGGAACTGTAAAAACAAAAATGCCAGGGGTTAAAGCCACTTCCAAGAGCCCAGATTCACACAGTTCCCAGCTCCAGGGCTTGGCTTTCCAGCTCAAGCTGTGCCACTTCATGCAGTCTCACTGCAGCCAAGGAAAAAGCCATTCCACCTGCATCCAGTGGATGGAATGGGCCAATAAATATTATTTTTCCATACCAGGGTTTTCTGCTGAGGGTTGGGATACATGTGCACTGGGACACATGAATTTCTACACCAGTATTTATGATTTCCTGTTTCAAGCAATGCTTACAGCAGTGAGAAGAATGAAAAAATGATTAACACAGCACTCAAGAAGGCAATCATAAAGTTTTTTTTATAATCAATTTCATTTTACAACTAAGCTCATTAAACAGTAGGATTTTAATCACTGCATAGCACAGAGAGCTATTACAGTGCCTGAAAAAAATGGAGGCCTTGATCCATTGACAACTGAAATGCAAGGAAGATTTTCCACTGATAGAGATAAAATTAGACTCATCACAGACAGACAAAGAAAACAAAAATGCTGTGGAATTTCTTTCTTCTTGCTCCCACTATTCACCAGCTCTTCTGCACCACCAAACCTTCCTGTTCCCACCTCTAGGTGTGCAGTGAGGATTCTCCTGTCTGAGCACCACCAAGTCCATTTTCAGCACTGAAACTCCACCCGGGAGCCATGGAAAACCATGGGAAAAAAACCCAGAAACCCAGACTGGAGAAGGTGACATGTTCTTCAAGGACTTGTGGTCAAGGTAACACGAGCACATGTGGGAATGTGGCACTGTCTGAACATTCACTTGAACACCCAGGGCCCATCAGTTTGTCCCCAATTGTCAGAGTATTTAACTTCTGACACTGTTAAACTGTTGGGTTGAGCCTCAGAGAACCAAAACATTTTTTCCCACCAAGTACAACACGACTGCCACACTTCAGAGACTTCTCACGGACTGTGGCCTTCAAACGAGTACCCAGATTAGGCCAACGACTGAGATTAATGAGAGCACAAGTGACCTTTCCAAAAAAACCCCTCACACTCCGGCAGGCTGGCACTGGCACCCAGCACGGGTCACGGCGTCCAATCCATCACTCCACACCCGAGCGTTCTGCAGTACAAGAAACCCCCATTTTTACAGGGAAGTTCCTGCCACTCACCGTCCTCTCCTGAATATCCAATGGTAACGTTCGGTTCTGGGCCAGATCCTAAATTATTCACGGCCTGGACTTTGATCTCGTAAGGCACGAAGGTGGGGACGTTGCGCACGCTCAGGGAATGTTTCTTCACCAGCTCCTCATTCCAGTCGGTCTCCACTCCGCGCTGCCTCCAGCTCACTTTGTACTCCAGCCCTGGCCCGTTCCCCTCCATGGGCTTCAGTGGCTGCGGGGAAATTGAAAGAGATCTTGTCTGCCTTTGTTGTAATGGAGAAACAGCAGCTGAGGGGAGGGGGGATTGGTTTGGAATGTGTGTTACAGTGCTGGGAGAGAAAAGGGGCGAAAACCCGAGCTTTGACTTTTTGCTGTCATTTTAACTTGAAGATGAGTGGAGAACAACATCATGACTTCAAGAGAAAGGAGGGTGAAAGGCTCGGATTGAAATCCAGATTAACTGCTAGGAGGCAGATTTCTACATCCTACACACATCAGGTGTTGTTTTGCCACAGGTTTTCCTGTGTGATGTAAAACCACACGCCTTCAGCACAATGAAATTCCCTAGTTTGGCATAAGGCTGCATGTGCCTTTTAGCAGAGATAAAATTTGCATTTTATCTTAGAATTTTATATAGCACAGCAAGTTGGGTCATTAAAATTTAGATTTGTTCTAACTACACACCAAATGCTTGAAATTACGCCTGGACATTTAATGTGCAACTGCTGGGCCCACTCTGTTTTTACCATTCAGCTGAAGAATTCATCCCAGCAGGGTTTCCAGTTAATTAACATGAATTTATAAAATATTAGGAGATGTATAGCAATAACTTGTCATGAGACATCCTCCAGTTGAGTTTATCTCTCTGAAAATGCACTACTTTAATTAATAAAGTAAAATAGTCACCTACCCTACCAAAAATGCTGAGGGTTATTTCAGTCCATCGAACAGCTGTGGGTGTTTCCCACCATATAGCCTGCTTTTAATATTTAAATATATTGTCAATATTAAATATACAATAGCTAGCTTGTATCCAAGAGGTCTGACATGAAATGGCACCAAATACCAGCAGAAAGTGATGCCCCATTGATGTTCCTCATGCATAGGGAGACCTAAATCTGGGAGATCTGCAAGAATTCCCACTGATCTGCTCTGCTGTGAAGATCTTTGGGATGACTGTGGCAAAGGAATTTGGGAGATTTCTCACAGGCACCACCTCCATGGCAAAGATCTCAGGGAATGGGATTTGCAAGAGAAGCTGGAGAAGTAAAAATCCTACTAAAAAATGACTTCTCGTATAAATTGCAGCACTGCTTGACTCTTATTTTGATCTCCCTTAAAGCTGCAAATCCTTGGCTGAAAATCCAGTCACTAAAGCTCAGCTGGTCTCTTAATCCAAAATAGGCAGATTAACATCATTCTGCAGCCTTTGTCTGTCAGAAATAGCATCTGCAGTGCCCAGCAGTTCCTCTGAAAAGCACACAGGAAATGCCATAAATAAATGAATATCCTGTTTAACAACATTTTCATGATTCAACAAGATTTAACGATGTCTTTCCATCCCATTCTCTCCTTTCAGTTCCACTTTTGCCCTGTCTGAGCAGTGATTATGAACTTCTTGGTGCTCCAAGATGCGTTGGTATTTCCCAGTATTTCCCAGTAACCAGACTGGGTACTAAAATGGCATTTCATTGACTCATTAAAGTTGGGAAAGACCCCCAAGGTCATCAAGTCCAACCTTTTCTGAGAGGCAGGATTGTCCCCCCTGACCCTGGGCTAAAAATCACATTCAAATCCAAGTCCATGGATCTTAAGGGCCACCTCATTTTGGATGCAATTATATCCCAAACCAAGAGTCCACACTGGGGAAACATTTGTTGTTCTTTGCTGGGAGCAGCATATTGAGGAGTAAATCTCATGCAAATTTTGTGTAACTCCAGCCCCAACAAAAATCTGCTTCCTTCCACAGTTGTGGATATTTGTGCTAAGTGAAGGAACACATAACTCAACTGTTGGCACAGAAGCTCGAGGCTTAAAACCCAGGAAATCTGAAGTCTGGAAACCATCAAGACTTTTACATAATTCCTTTGATGCACATCACAGGCTTTGGAGGTTTATCCACATGCCTTTAGTTCTTGGTGTAAAAATTCAAGCTCACATTCTCTTGGACAAGGAATGGGTGGCATTTTTAAACTTCTAGGCTGGAAGGGCAGAAGTCATAAGTCCCCCATCCCCTCCCTGGGCCTGGTTGGGGATTTTAATTGCAGAGCAGGGTGAGATCACAATTGTTTGAAGCACTTTCTTGCACACAAGAAGCAGAGAAGAGCAAATTTTGGGGAATTCTCACTATGCTTTACAGGACTTCCATATTTTTTTAACATCCTGTGGAGTCAGACACAAAAACCAGTCTTTGAAACCAAAACGATACTGGGGGTGAGAATCCAGAATACATTCGAGCCAAATTCACCTTTCAGAAGAATGAAGGATCATTCCGATAGGATTTTCTAATATTGCCTTACCTCCCATTTCATCACCATTTCATTGGGTTCAGAAGCTTCAACCCAGATGTTCTCTGGGTTTTTATCCGGAGCTGAAAGCACACAGGTGACAAGGTTAGCTTGCACATCCCAGGTTCTATTTGCATTTAGCATTTAAACGCCAAAAAGGATTTGAAATTCCCCTATTAGTGACAGACACTTGAACAAAAAACATTCATGAGATGAATTACTTGGATCAGCAAAGCTGATGGGACCCAAAAAATGTTGTTTATGCAGTTTGGATTCCTAAGTGCCCCTGTTGGTTGGAGCCACCAGCTAACAGGAAACTGTGACTTTTGGATTTGAAAGCACCAGATGTAGGGGGATTAGGAGGAAGAGATTTTTCTCCCTGTGGGGATAGCAAACAGAAGGTGCATCATTAGAGGTACACACACAGCTGAAAAGCTGAAGAAGGACCTGAAATTGGAGCAAATGGGGAAAAAAAGAGAGAAAAATGGCAAGGAATGCAAATGCTGTGCTGAACAGAGGCCTCTAAAGCGACTTTCAGGGAGACAACATTTTCTGCCCCAGTGAACGCTCTGTAAATGGAGATTTTTGACAAGGTTAGTGCTCCTGAAACACTCCCAGCAAACTCAGCCTTTCTCCAGGAATTTCGTGTCCATGAAGGGCTGCAAAGGGTGGAAAATCAGCAGAGTGAGATGCTGGAGGTACCCTGGCAGGAAAACCCAGCAGCATGGACTCCTCCCTTGACATCCTCTGGAATTTTATGTAGCACAGTAAGTTGGGCAATTAAAATTTAGGTTTTTTCTGACTGCACATCAAATGCTCAAAACAACGCCTGGACATTTGATGTGCAACTGCTGGGCTGCTCTTCCCTACCAATCACTGAAAAATTCATCCCAACAGGGTTCCCACCTTGTTAATATCTATAATATTAGCATACAGAATATAATATCTGTAACATCTATAATATCTATAATATCTATAATATCTATAATATCCATAGTATCAGAATACAGAATATAATATCTAAAATACCTATAATATCTGTAATATCTACAATATCTATAATATCTATAATATCAGAATACAGATTGTCACAAGACATCCTCCAGCTGATTTTATCTCTCTGAAAATGCACTTCTTTAATTAATACAGTCAATTTAAGTGGTCACCTGCCCCACCAAAATTGCTGGGGGTTATTCCAGGGCACTGAACCAGCTGGGAGTGCTTCCCACCACAGGACCTGCTTTTAATAACCCCCAGGGCTGCCACTGAGCAGCGTGAGTGACCCTGATTTCTTCACATCCTTTGGAGCACAGGAGGGCACAAATATCCCCAAAAAACACCAAAACCATGAATATTTGGAAGGTTTTTTGCAGGTTTACCAGCTGGAGGGGTTGCATAGCGCAGGGATGGTTTGCTGGGTTGGCTCCTGCCCACAGCGTTGACGGACACCACACGGAACTGGTAATTCACATATGGGGCCAGCGACAACAGGGCTGTGGTGTCATTCCCTGGCACTCTGCTGAGCTCCTGCCACCTCCCCGGCTCCCAGTGGTTCTCCTCAAACTCGATAATCGACTCTGGGCAGGGAAAGAGACAAAAAACGAAGGAAAAAAGATTAAAAAAAACCAGCACGGATGGAAATGAACTTACAACAAATGAACTGTTATAGGTAAAGTGATTCAATCTGGCCGTGAGCAGGGTTTGTGTCCTGTGACAACCAGTACGTGCCAAAATTCTGACCTGCACAAAAATTATGCTAAAAATCCCTTCCTACCATTAACAGGGCTGTTATGGCTGTCCCCAGCTTTCCAGGAGAGTCGAATGCTCCGGTTTTGATTTTCTGAGAGCTGGAGGTCTTCTGGTGGGTCAGGAACATCTGAGGAATAAAGAAGAAGTGTCACAAGCACAGTGAGGTATTTCTGCTTGTCCTGGCATTTTCCATGGGGTTGGAACAGCACAGTCAGTGAAGGTGGTGGTAAAACACCTCCTGATTTCAAGATGGATAAATTGTGGAAAGTGGGAATTGCTCTGAAAGATCCATTTTCTTACAGAAAACCTGGGAAAAATCAGGAAAGCACAGTTTAATCTACAGGCATTTTGTTGTTCTATTCTTGGAGCACAGCTGGTTAAAATTCGATATATTCATTTAAAGATGGTGACAGTGCATCTTGAAGATACTCACCCCTCTACCTGTTCATTAAACATACAACAAATACTTAGATTTATTCTAACTGAATATTGATTTTACTCTTAGTTGCCCCTATTCTGATGTCTCCATCTGTGCCATATTTAGCTCTTCAGTCATCCCACAAGTCTTTGATTGCAAAAACCTGAATTTTTCACTTGGAAAATGACAGATACTGCTAATTCACCAAGACCTTTCTCACATACAATAAACAAGGAAGAAGAGCGCAAAACTGTTTTTCTTCTGCAAACCACCTTTTTAAAAAGGAATAAAGTGCTTTATGAAACTTTCATAAGTAAAGTAACGAATAGTCTGCAAACATTTTGAATTATACACCACTGAAGGACACAGCACCATAAATAATGTGCACAGCATCTTCCTATTTACTGAAAAATATCACTCCTTTAAAGTGCAAAAACATCTTGAAGGGTAGATTGACTTATTTCTTGCTGCAATCACTGCCAGAAATAAATAAAAACAGAAAATGAAGCAAAAATTAATGTAATTAAAATGATGCAAAGCTGTCATAATATCATGGAATCACAGAAGGGTTGGAAGGGATTTAAAGATTACCTGATTCCAGCCCCCTGTCCTGGGCAGGGACACCTCCCACCAGACCAGGCTGGCCAGAATTGTGAGCACAAAGCAGAATTTGGGCTCTTGGCTGCTGCCCTTGGGTGCACAGCACTCCAAAAGTACATTTTCTGAATTCCCAGAGGTCCTTCGGGAGGGATGAAGGCTGTGAGGATGCTCACACATGGCCAAGCTTCAGACCAAGGGGTCAAGGCTTTTTTCTGCTGTGGACTCGCTCAGAGTCACAGAGATAACGAATCCTTTCGGTGCTTCGCTCTCCCTGAACCTCAGAGGAGCAGCACATCCAAACGCTGCTCTGAGGTCCTCCAAAAAGAGCCCAATTCCCGTGCAAACCTCCAGCAGAGTGGGGAGAAGCTCTGGCAAGGGGCTCCAGAGCAGCAGCAGGGCCATTCTCAATATGCTCTTACACCTCCCAGCCTGGGCCACTCCTAGAGCCACAGAGCTGAGACAGAAACGCTGCCTCATCCTACTGCAACAAGGATTAAATATAAACCGCGTTTGTGTCAGCATCGCCGCTCCCGGGGCTAAGGGACAGCACAGCTGCGGGTAGGGAGCGAGAGACTCCGTGAAATTGGGTTACTGAGGCTCTGAAAAGAAGCACAGGAGAAGCAGAAGTGCTGCAGTGGCAATTCCTGATGCAGGGTTTCCACATCAGGAAAATGCACCTTACCCAGAACGATGAGCTGCGCCTCGGCCTTGGCGGTGTCCAGGGCAGTGCTGGCCACGCACGTGTAAACGCCCTGATCCTCCAGGAGAACACTGGCTATGAACAGGGTGTCCCTGTCCAGAATGATTCTGCAGGGCCAAAAAAAAAAAAAAAAAACACCAAAAAAACAGTTAATTAAGATAAGAAAAATCTGTAAGATAAATATGACAGAGAGACATTGCTCTCTGACAAATTGTTCACAAAAGAACTCAGCACGGGACATTTTGATTAAAAAGTTGCACACTGGGCCTATGACATTAAAATGTAATTGTGGCTCTGTTTTACACAGTGCTGAGGGCAATCATTTGTATTTTGGGGCAATTTAGCCTCCGTGGCTGGAAGCTAGCCTGTCGATCCTGCTCTGAAAAGAACCACACTGATGTGCACTGCATGAGTGTCTGGGACACAGGATTTGGGCACGTCATTAATGACACAAATATATGGGGTTTAGGATGAAATTCTTGAAAGGGCTGAGGGAAACTGAACATTCCCAAGGCACTCGTGCCATGTCCAAACCGGCAGGGAAGCTGCCATGAATCCAAGGACAAGAGCTCTGTGACAGACATGGCATTTCCTTGGCACTGCCTCACCACCCCATGAGGGCTCAGTGGGGTTTCAGCCTCTCCAGCACTGCAGGATTCAGGAAACCATCTCTCCCCTGTGGTAATTAATAAAGATATCGACTGCCCACTCGGGGACCCTTCCCACGGAATAAAGGCTGAGCTCCATCCCCTTGAGGTCAATGGAAACCCAAAAATAGGACAAAATTCAGCTTGGACCTGCAAATCCTAAACTCATATGTAGGAAAATCTCATTGCCTTTCTCTGTAGGATTTTAGGCAGAATCCCTGAAAGCTGTTTTCCATTTGCTTCAACACTGCAAAGATTTTGTTTTGGCCAAAAATGTGCAAACAACAGGAAAATACTGGTTCCACTGGAGGGGAGTAACAATCTCCCAGTTCACTGCACTGGGGCAGGGCTGTGTTTGTGGGTTGAGCCAACATCTAGATTATATATATAAATATATATATATATAAATAATAGAAACTTTCAAGTTCAAGGTTTGCTGGGGATTCTGCAAGCTCCTGAAACAGCTGATCTCTCACTGCCAAAGCAGAAGTGCTTATANTGTAACTTCATATTCTGCTATGATGGTGAGAGGATTAATAAACCCCAAACCCATTTGGCTCAAAACTCACAGAGCTGCATTTCTATTTAGATGTGTATAAAATGCAGATCTATTCACACATCGCATGAAGAATTCTTCGCAGACATAAATTTGCATTTCAAGCCATTAAGGCTCATGTTTAATGAAACTCCAGCTCCACACCACACCAGATTATTCAGCTGAGATCAAGAGCAGCCTTGTTCCTTCCCCACTCACCTGCCACTTCCCGTGCTATTGACTGGCAGCTCATCTCCATCCTTCCTCCAGGATAATTTAAAACTGTGTTTCAAGTGGGAATCATACTCAGCCTGGCATTTCAATAAAATTGAATGCGATTTCAGCACTCGGGGGTTCTTCGGAGTAACAACAAGTGTCGTAGCGTCTGATTGATCACAGAAAAACACTTTGATTAGGAGAGAGAGGGACGATTACAGCAAATTTTCACCAAGCACTTCATCTATAAAAATCAACCTCAGGAGCAATAAGCATGTCTTTTTTTTGGTTATATATACAAACATTTCAAGTGAAAGATGGTGGGGTTTGAAATAGATATTTGCCAGGATATAATTTTTTATCTTGAGACTTTTTTTTTATTAATCTGGAAATGTTTTTTAGTTCACTCCAAACCAAAGAGCTCCAGAAAAAAAAAATCCACCAAAAAAAAATGTCACAGGTGAAAATCCTTGTTAGCAGCCTGTCATGAAGTGGATTATAAAAAAAAAAAAAAAAAGGCTTGAATATGATTTTTATGTCTAATTGCCATTTGAAATAAGCTTTGGCAATGATCCAAGAAAAATTACAAGCTTATTAAAGTCAAGTAAGAAAAAATTATTGCAATCAAGTTTGTTCTTTCAATTGACTGTAATCTGACTGCAGAAACAGATGAATAAGTAAGAAGAAAGCACTTAGCTGAATTTATTTCTGCAGTGAAATGTTGCTCTGCAAGAATTTCATTGTACATTTTCATGTTTATTATCACTGTAAAATTTACAAAGCCAAGGGAGTGCGTGGAAATGGAACACAAAGAGTGCGCTTTTTCCTCAAGTTTGTCACAGCAAACCCACATCAGAGAGCACTTTAGAGAAATTTGCTAACTGAGTATTTAAGGGTTTTTTTTATTGGCAAGCCCAAGTAAATTTGTATAAAACCCACTAAATGCAACCTGCGCGCTCAACAGGAGCTGCCCACTGCCATCACACCCTCCAGGGGAACCCCCTCCTGCCAAACAACCACAGAAATCCCTTAAAGCAGAGCTGGAACACAAGGACTGGATCTCAAATTTATAAACAAGCACATCTGAGGAGGGTTTTTTTCACTTGATTTCCAAGTATTTATCAATAGGGAAAAGCCCAGTGCAAAGTCCTTAAAGCAGCAGCACCCTGCAAAGGGCTTGGTGTCCACTGTGGGTGTCAATATCACCTTTCAAGATAATGGAGTTAATGGGTGTGTAAAATTGCATTTTTTGGTGGCTTATGCAGCTTCTGCGAATGTCAAGAAGAAAACGAGCATCATGTGTGAGCACGGAGAAATCCAACTGGAAAGCTGGGACTGTGTTAAAGGCTACATATGGATGAGACCTGTGACAATTCCAGCTCATAGCATCCAGAGAATTTCTAAACTCACGGAATAAATCTGCATTCTGAACTGAATATCCACTAATGACATATTACCTGAAAAATTCTAGACATAAAACCTTAGCCAATTGTGATTTTTTTTTCTGTTCAAAGTGAGACCTCACCTCTTATATCCAGATTAGCAGTGATTGCTCTTTTCCCCACAGAGTTTGCAGCCCAGCAGGCGTAGGACCCCGAATCCTCCTTCGTCGTGTCCTTGATCTCCAGGGTGCCGTTCCTGTTTAACTCATAGCGGAATGTTGAAAGGGGCTCTATGCTGTCATCCTTCGTCCTAAAGATGATAGAAACAGGTCTGGCTTACTGCAGAAGGTGTTATTTCATGGTTAGGGGTTATTGCAGGGGAACTTTGGGACTCAGCTCTGCCCCTGAGCAATTAAAGTCACCATTAAGTGAGACACTTTATCCACATGCAGCGAATCATAAAGGGACTTTAAAGTCCTGCACACCAAACCCACAGGGACGGTGTCTAAAAAGGTCTCTAAAATACTCTGCCTTTAATCTATAGCTGCCACCTGCATTTTTATTGCACCTGTCACCTGCTATGACAACCCTGTGATTTGCAGCCCTCTGGAACCAGGTCCAGGTAAATATGTTCTGTAAGTCACTGTGTTCCCACCTCAATAATGTCTCCAAACGTGAAGAGTTGCCAACATTAAACCGAGTTTGATGAAGCTGC
This sequence comes from Origma solitaria, assembly GCA_013397895.1. Classification (NCBI taxonomy): domain Eukaryota; kingdom Metazoa; phylum Chordata; class Aves; order Passeriformes; family Acanthizidae; genus Origma; species Origma solitaria. The sequence goes on from VZRL01001506.1 coordinate 91,691, forward strand.
AGCAGGATTTGGCTGCATGCAGCATGGCTTTGCTTAATGTATAGCCTGGCACTTGTCTCACACAGGGACTGGAGACTTCCAGGAGCTCTTTTTTTAACAAACCAGTTCTTCAGAATTCTTAAAAGTGCACTTAAAACCAGAAAACTTACATGATACACAGTTTTGTAACAAATTTCTATTTTTAACTCCACAGAAATAATAACTAGCAGATTTTCAGTCTTGGGGGAGCCTGTAGGAACTTGTTTCCCATGAAAAAAACCCAATTTCCAGTATCTTACCATCTGACATCTGCTGCAGGTGAGGCAAAGATGTCACAGTGCAGGAAGGCGCTGTAACCCACGACCGTGGCATAGTTTTCCCCATCTGAGGTCAGAATTAGGGGGGCAATATCTGCGGGAGAGAATGCAAGGTGAGCAGCACTGCATTCAGAACTGGGGAAATAAATACTGGCCCTGCATCATCCCCTCTTCCAGCAAGGGTGAAGGGCTGAGGTGTTCAATGGGAATTTCACAGCTGTTGGGAAGCAGTTGCACTGAGCAGCTGAGCTCTCACAAGCTTCACTCACAGAGATAACAGCGGTTTACTGCTGGACATGTCAGAAATTGAAACATCAGTGTGCTCCAGGACAGAAAACAGAGCCAGTTCTGCTGCCTCTAGAGCTGTTTTTTATTACACAAATTCCCATCATGCCCTTTCTTCAAAGAACAGACTGAGCATCACAACTGAAATTAAAAATTAACAATACACTTAATTCAAAACCAGCGTTGTGGTCACAATTCAGACCCCAGTGGTTTCACTACATTTGAATTGAAGTTTTTGAGTCCGATCAGAACCATGTTTTTAAAATACAGAAAATATCAAAGCTTACGAGTCTCTATGGTAAGCACAAAACATTGTCCATGATAAGACCTGCAGTGTTAATTTGGAAAATATTTCTTGAAATCTGGGGCAAATACAGAGGAGCTCTGAGGTGGTGACAAGCCCCAGGCTGCTGTGAGGATGCCCCTGGGAGGGGACAGCGCGGGGGACTCACTGAGGACGTTGACGTTGGCGCTGGCCAGGATGGTGCCGTGCTTGTTGGTGGCCTCGCACTGGAACACGGCGCTGTCCTGCAGCTGCAGGTTGGTCAGGCTGATCTCCCTGGTGGAGACCCTGCCTCGGAAGGTCCTGCCTGGAAAACACCAACTGGGTCAGGGCTGGAGAAAACCTGGGGAGGTCCCAGGCTCTCCTCACTGCTCAGGAGCCAAAGGAAAGCACATCTTGAGATCAAACCAGGACCTTGCCCAGCAGCTGTTGAGTCCCATGGCCTGAGGAAAGTGCTCCAGAACACCAAATTCCAGTGAATTCCCCACTGAGACTTCTTAAAATGATAAAAATAATACTGCTACCCCAGTGCTCCCCAGCCACTTGGGCTCATCCAGAAGCACAAAGGAGCCCTCGAGCTGTCCCAGATCCCCAAAAGATGGAGAGTTTCAGGAGAGGCAGAGGCAGCACCGCAGGTACCCCTGCTCCACACGAGCAACGCTCACCCCAACCATCCTCTAGATCCCATTTAAGTAGGAGCTCTGGTAAGTCAATAAGCAGTAATTCATATCTCGGTGCCAAACCAGACACCACTCGGTGTGCTGGGATCTGTGGCACCGTGCACGTACCATCGATGGGCATCCCGTTGAGCTTCCACTGGATGCTGGGCTCGGGGTTCCCGATGGCCTCGCACAGCAGCACCAGGTTTGTCCCCACGCTGTAGACACCACCCTCGGGCTTCTTCAGCCACTGGGGAGGCTCTGCAAAAGGGACAGAGCAGGGATCCGTCACAAAGTCCTGCCTGTGCTGTTGCTGGGATCCTCCAGGAGATGGCAAACGCTGCCAACACTTCCCAGCGCTCCGCGCAGCCCATCCCACAGCTGAGCTCTGCTCCTTGGGTTTCCCGTGTCGGGAAAGATAAAATTAGCATCAGCACACGCCAGTCCTGTCCTTCAGACTCGGTGTCAGGCAGAGGGAGGAATGGGCAGTGCTTATCCGAGTGGGAAACGAACGCCCATGGGAGCTGAGGCTGGGCAAGGAGGGAAGGGGTCGGCATTTCCACAAGGAATGCGTTCACATTTCCACTCAGACACTGAGTGTGGCTAATGAAATGAGGTGAGACTGTTTCAGCAAGGCAACCAAGGTGTGAATATCCATCCCCAGGCTCAAATCCCTCTCCCAGGCACGAGCAAGTGGCTCCCACTGCCTTTTCTGGGAGCTGACAGAGCTCCAGGACAGGATTCATCCATCTGCCCCTCTCCCTGTGCTCAGGAAATGCACCAGCAGCCTGATATCCCTTTTTTCCATCGTGGATTCAGATCAGAGGCTGATCCCTAGCACGTTTAGGAATGGTGAAACATTCTCTCACCGCTGGGGATGAGAGGTTTGGGTGCCCACAGGGTGGAGGTAGAGGAGCAGCATGTGCTGCCGCACTCCCTGGGCTCTCCTCTCCCAGCCATTCCAAGGAAGCTCTGGGGAAACTCATCAGGCACCCAAACTTAGCTGGGAAAACACATCCAGAATGAGGGAGGGGAACTGAAAGGGGGAAAAAAGAGCATTTATCTCATAAATGCTTCATTACTGACTGAGCCTTCAGGGGGCAGCCTCAACCTAAAACACAGCTTTCAACTGATCATTTCCCCTTGAAAGGCACCAAACTTCAAGATTTTTACACCAGACCTGACACCACATCTTCTGCAAGTGCTAGGCAGCTCACTGGGCCTCTTTCCCTCTTGGAAAAGGTGAGCTAATGTAGGGGAAATGTGGGGATTCATGAGTTAACGCTCCTAAAATGAACGCTCTGAAGATGAACAGAGCTGTTGCCTGGTGATACATCAGCAGATGTTATCAGTTGGATGTGCTAAAGCAAACCATCGCTGCTCAGATCCACACAGATATTAAAGAAAAACAACAAACCACCCCTAAAGTGTGATGCACCTCCACACCCAGAGCAGCACTGCCACAGGAGAGCACCCAGAAATGTTCTAATAAACACAGAAGTAAAATTCCAGCCACTAAAGCCTATTTAAAATCATGAGATCATCCCATTTCCCTCACCCAGCACAGATTCTTCTGCCACCTTCCTCACTCAGCGGCACTTCCCTTCCCACAGTGACATAACCACATCTGTTAAGCTTCCTGGTATTTGGCTCCAGGGAAATATTCTGCAAACACCAGAATATTTTGGTCTTGCAGATCTCTTTCCTTCTCATATACATCATGGTTTCATCAGGAAAAATGCCATGGAAAGGTTTGCAGCAGTCCTGATTAAAGTGTTGGTTTGGAACTTTTCCTCTAAATCTGCCACAAGTTCAGTGCTTGAGCCAGGATATTTCCTGGTTTTGGGGACACCAGGCACAGCCTGAACACAAACCACCTGACGGATCCATTCCTATCTCCACCCGTGCCCACTCTCAGGAAGTGTGAGCAGATATTTGATGTCTCTGCTTTCCTCTCTCAGCACTGGAGCTGCTGTGGGAGCTACAAGGAAGTGCTGAGGCTGTGAAGTCAGAGGCAATGAGATTTTGCCAGGTGTGAAATAGAATTTCACAGCAAGGCTGAAGAACCTCTTTTGCACGTGGCAGATGTGCTATACCACCTAACAACAAAATATACACATATTTTGTATATGCACAACAAATAACAAAATATACACATATTTTTTAGCAACTGCAGTATCCAGGGATTGGATAATCAAATAGTTAATCTGGAAGGGCAAATATTTCACTGCATCATTTGTTCTTCCTGGTAAGAGTTATCAATTGGCTTCTCCTGATTGAGAGATTTATGACTTAATGGGAAAGGCTGAAATCCAGAAATGAAAGGGATCTAAAAAGGGCATCGAGTCCATCCTTCTGCAGCAGAGCAGGATCATCTGCACCTAAACACCCACCAAGGATCCAAACCTTCCCCTCAGCCTCTCCCACTGCATTTTCCCCATGAGTAGAACAAATCTGGGACATCTAACAAGCTTCTGCCTGCTGCAATTCAACTCTCCTGTGTCTTGCACTATCCCCAGGGAACTTTGTGAGGAAATTTCCATTCTTCCGAAGGCTGTTGTGCATTCCCCAGGTGTAGTTTTTCCTAAATTAAACATATCTATATTTTTTTTCCTCAAAAGCCATGATTTTGGGCTGTGTGACCACCCCTGCTGCCTTCTCCTGACCTTCCTTGAAGCAGCACATGTTGTAAACCTGCTCACATCAGGTGAGGCCTTATCAGTCCTCAGAATCTCTTACAACAACATTTTCCTTTATGTTTTCCAGGATGATTTTTGCCTTTTCTGCCAGACTGACATTTCCCAGTCATGCTAGTCTCTCCATCCTCCCCAGCAGCCCGAGCAGGCATTTCCCAGCCCGCGCTGATGAAGCCAATTAGCGCTGCCTGCTGAGAATTGCTCTGCACTGGTGCTCACTGGAGCCCATCCTTTTTATCCCACACCACTTTCCCAATTTGTCAAGTTCGTTTCCAGTTCTCTTCCCATCTTCCCAAAGGCTGGAATCCATCCCACTCCAGGGCCAGCAGCAGCTGCTGTTGCCACCTTGGGCTCTGCATCCCTCTTGAAGTAATTTTCCAATGAAACAGAAAGTTTGAGCCTGATTAAAACACCCAGTTCTGCTTCTGCCTCGCATTAATTTCGTTTCTTTTCTTTTTCTCTGGCTGAGTAATGAAAATATTCGAAGACATAACTGCAAAGGCCCTTAGCTGTTACACCCTTACTATAATTAATCATTATATTGTAACAATTATTTCTATTAAACCCCATCTAGGAGCCTCAATCAAGATCAAAGTGACTTTAGATCATTATGATCCTGCAAGATTTTGAGGTTATATGTACATTTTCTGTTGGGTTTGGAGAACTACAAACAATAAACAAACACTTGAAATCAAAACAATTTGTGGGTTTTGCTTTGATATTTGTTTTAAAAAATAATTCTCTCTCATTTTAATAACAACAGTGGGGTTTTCATGTCTGCTCAGGTATTCCAGGCTACATCTTCCCTTGCAACGAGAGATTAAAATGCTCAAACAGTCAAGCAATTTGCTTGCTGAATATTTTCATATGCTCAGTAATAATTGCCTGAATCTCTGCCCTCAGACTCGGCAGGATTAGGAAGTGGGCTGCATGCAAATATCATTAAAAATGCTATTTAGAAGGGTGGGGTGTTGGTTTGAGATCCTCAAACACCAGAAAGAAGAACAGAAAACATGGCCTAGTGACAGAAAAATCCTGATTTACACCCCAGCGCTCCACTGAGGATGGCTGGAGGTTAATAACAGATAATTTTTCTTCAATATTTAATTTCTTCCTGCACGCATCCTGTGAGAAGAACCTGTCAGGTGTGAGGAAGCCCAAGATCAGCACAAGCTCCCCGAAGCCTCCTGGAATTAATGCTCCTTGCAGGGCTCAGGATCTGCCCTTGATGTGCTCACAGGAGCTGCTGCAGGAGTGATGAACGTGTCCATCTCTGATTAATGACAGTGACATTTGCTGCTCGCAAATTGGAGAAGACAACAGTGTTTGGGCTCAGTTTTACCTTGGTACCTTGGATGTGAGGTGACTCCTAATAGGAAGAATCCCTGCTGGTGACAGTGGCTACCATTAGTTACACACATGGAAAATGGATTTAATAGCAATTGCAAAAGCATTTTTTACATTGCAGTGGCTGGAGTAGGATTATTTCCTTCTTTTCTTGTATTTTTTCTAAGCACTTGTTTGTTAATAAGCAAGAATAACAATTTGCCAGGAAGTTTTCCTTCCTGTGGAGACTGTGGGAGAAGAGGGTCAATATTCTAAACCGCAAAATTAATGTTATTTCTCTGGTATTTTAGTTTCTGCAGCTCCTGCAATTTCTTTGAAGGAATCGATTTTTGCAGCCGAGAAAATCATAGCCAGATTGTTAAAATATTCTGCTACAACAGAGATGCTCCAAACCATCTGGAAGGATTTCTAGGAGTCAGCACTTCCCCTCCATCGCTGCTGAAAACTTGCCATGGCCTGGGATCCTCCTCTGCCACACTTCCAGCAAGGGAAAGAGCGCTAGGCACAAGGTTGGGTCGAGTGAGTGGAAAAGATTCATCAGCCACTGGCAGAAAAAGCTTTTCCTCAGCGGATGGAATAAATATAAATACAGAGCAGGGAGCTCAAAGTGCCTTTCCTCCCATCAGGAATCCAGGGAGGGATGAGGAGCCCAGATGAAAATGAAGGAGTTGGAAGGTTCCAGCAGGGTAAAACCGCCTGGGATTTATTTTATTTTTTAAGTGCAGAGCAGAGGTTGGAGCATTTTTCATTGGGAAAATGTTTTCAGAAAGTTTTTCAGCTGGGCCTCAGGATTCTCAGTTTGCAGCTATTTATGGGCAGAGAGAGAGGCAGGGAGAGTTTTGGCTCTGCAAAGTCTCCTCAGAGCTCTGCTGGCTCCTGGGAAAGAGCATCTCCACCTCGTGCCCACCTCAGGGTTTGGGGAGAAGGGAGACAGGAGCCTTGGATACTCAGTGGGGTGACAAAAAGTGCCATATTTCCATTTTTTTAGCTGCTAAAAAATAGTAGAAAGTGTTTTTTTCCTTTGTTTCACAAGTTCTTATGATACTTTTCAGGCATTAGGGAAACCAAACTCAGCTCAGGTTGTGCCTATACAGAAAATCCCAGCAAAGGAGGGAGGGGAGGTGGTACCAATGTCTGCCCACTGCATTTTTACAGCCCCACTTAGAATTCACTTTTAGTGGAAACCAAAGAAAAGGACTCGAGCTAAATGCCCCTCTGATCCAGCCCGGTATAGCCATTTTCACCGTTTTGAAGAGCAAATAGAATAATCAGATCTTTTTGTCTGACATTCAGCTTAGTACAAGACATTTCATCAATATCTCTGCTTGACTCACTCCAATTTAGAGTATTGAATTTGCTCACATATTTATATTGTTCACCACTTCGTAACGTCTTCATGGTTCCGGGAAAAAAAATTAAATTATATATATATAATACTTTTTTGTTTTAGAGGTGCCACTTTGTGCAAACCTCCCCAAATTGAAGAGGCTGGCATAAATTGAGAATCACATCAGCAAAGGGCCTCTTTCCCTTCCCCTTTCCCACCTTTGTGTCCCAAATCAAGAACTTTAGCAAAGAGTACTGCACACCTTCCACGTGCACGCGGAACTCGTGCCGGGCCCTGCCCATGACGTTGCTGGCCGTGCACTGGTACGTGCCCTCGTCAGCCGCCGTCACTTGGTCGATCTTCAGGATCTTCCCAAAATTCTCTGTCTCTGGCTCGTCCTTGGGCATGTTCCCTGTGACCTTGACCCAGCTGAGATGAGGAGTTGGGCTGATAACAGAGGAAAAACAGAAGATTTTGAGTTAAATACAAAGCTGCTGTGGTGCTTCACGTGGCAGAGCTGCTGGAGCTCACACCTGGGGTTTGGGAGGTGTTTTTAGAGGATTTTGAGCCCTTTTACATCTCTGGGGCTACCTAAGGGTTATGCTATAAACTACAGCTGCTCTGAACTGCTCCTTGATGTGCACAGCCCTTGGGAGAGAGATTTTCACAGGGCAGAGCACGAGGCTGCATCCCTTGGCCGTGTCTGGGCATGGACAGCGGGAAACGGCTGGAGCTCCTTCCCTCCTGCTCCAAAGGGCACCTGAGGACAGCCAGGGAGGGACAGACCTCACTGCAGTGCTGCCCTCCCTGCCTGCCTCTGAAGGTGGCCAAAACGCCCTTCCCACGCTCCGAAAGCCCCGACAGTGACACAGAATTGGGGACAGACGTTGTCTGCACGGCCCCAGCCGGGCTCGGCCACCCTGACACCGCCCAGGACACGCGGCCAGAGCGCCAGAGCCGCTTCCTCTGCGCCCATCTGTCACTGTGGCTCCGTGCCCAGGCAGGAGGCACCAAATCCCAGGTGCCCAGAAATTCTGGTGTTCCACAAGCACTGAGCACAGCCCTGCAAAAATCCCACTATCAAAAAATATCCCATTATTCAAATATCCCACGAGCCCTCGTCCCGCTCCTGTCCTGCACCCAGGCAATGCCCCCCTGACACCGCCATTGCTCAGGGTACAAATCTTCAAAAAATGACAGATTGGAAATGGACTTAATTCCCTATTTTGCAGTCGGGTGCCCCTGATCTGAGTTCCTTGAAATCCGCTTCCATGGTTTGTGGACATTTGGCAGGATGGACTGGCAGGCACGAGGAAAAGCTGATCATTTTTCTGCTGGAAATGGGAATTTTAGCAAATAAAAATTACATTTGGTTCTACAAGTTGCACTTTTGAAGAATTTCAATGAAACTGTTGGCTTGGTGATACGACAAAGAAGTGCTTTCTGTTTTTTCAAAAGTGACTATTTTAAAAAACCCTTTGGGTTCAACAATTAATTTTTAAAAATTAATTTTGAAAAGAGTTTTCTAGAAAAATTTTGAGTGAAGCAAAAAATATTTCTTTCTCTTTTCCTTTTTCCAAAGGAACAGAAAGACTCCTCTGGCTGTCTCTTTTAGTACAAGATATTAATTCGTATTTGATTATTTCCAAGGTGATTTGCTTATTAAAGCCCTTGAAAAGCCTCTAAAATCAGAGCTGTGGATTGGGGGAGGTTTGTGGGCTGGCAGATTCGCTTGATGGGGAGTGAATGAGACAAGGAAGTGTTGCAAGAGGGAAACAAAACTCACTGCAGATACCTGGAGCGGATCCAACAGAGACAAGCAATTCACCTCCTTTCAGGAATGCCAACTCCACTCCCCGCCAGCTTCCACCAGCAATGCCCTTTCAAGCCCATATGGAAAAATAAAATACCTCAAGCATGTGCAGGCAGATAAATATCCTGACTCTGGAATTTTAAGGAAGGAGTATAATTGCAGAGCCTTTAGCAGGAATGATCTCCATGTGAAGCAGAGTCTGCAGCTCCATGTCCAACGTGAGGGGATGGGGATTTAAAGCTCTGCTCTACACAGAGCTCTGCCACAGCCAAACCAGAAGGGACTCTGCTGTCACTGGGGGTTTAGTGTGGGCACAGATTTTCTGTTTTTCTGGTGGCAACTCGACTATTGCACTGACAGGCACACGGGGAAAACTGGGAGAGCAAAGCAGGGATGGTGTCGGAGCAAGTTAGAGCAGCAGAACAGCCTGGGAAGGGAACCGCAGCTCCTCGGGATGGTGGCACTCAGCATTTATTTCCCAGTCCCTTTCCCTACTTAGCCCTGTTCTGTCCTCTGGTATTTACAACAAGGAACAAAATTATCCTGATTTCCCATCACAAACCATCTGTTTTAACCCCTCCCCATGCCAACCCTTTCAACCACCAGGAGGGAGTCAGCAAGGTGGAGAGAGATCATTCAAAAGAGCCTGGAGTGGCAGGACAAGGAGAATGGCTGAGAGCAGGTTTGGATGGGATATTCGGAAAAAACTCTTCCCTGTGAGGATGGGGAAGAGAAGCTGTGGCCGCCCCTGGATCCCTGGCAGCGTCCAAGGTTTGAGGTTTGTCCTTTGCTGTTGGTTTTTAGCAGGATCACCCCACCACAGCTGATTCTGGTGCACTGTATTCCCACAGAGCCATGGATTTGCTCTCTAATATCCTGTCCTTTGTGGGGCACCATGGAATGAACATCCTTCAGGGAAATTCGGGATGCTGGGGCACGGACACAGCAGCCAGGTCCACCCTCACTCCTGAGCCAGCGTCTCCTGCTCTAACTGAGCTCGAGGATTGTTCCCTCAATGGCCCAGCCATTCCTTCAAGGAGGTCTTGTATTACATCACTCAAGAGCTTTGCTTCTAAAAACCTGAGAAAATCTTAAAACCTGGAATATCTTAAATAATTTTGAGCATTGAACCAACACCAAATTGGCAAAACCAGAAAAAAAACTTTACAGGTTGTGAGCCAAAGCACAGAAGCTGATGCTGATATTATTTAGTTTCTTAACATCTGAAAACTACAACTATTGAAAAAAAATTCAATTTTTTTTTATATAACAGTAAAAAGAAATTCCATACTTACCATGCTATGGTTTTAATTATTTGTTTACAAGCTACAGCAGTAACCACTACAGCAGTGTTGTATGTACTCTGTGCTGCTTTACAGCTACAAAAAGCTCTGCACAGGAGCTCAATTTAAAACTTACGTCATTTGTAATATCCCTTTTTCTCTGCTCATTTCTACCTGCAAAGGTGATTAAGTTTGTGCAGCATTTTCATTACTCACAGCCCTTCAGCAATACACTCGAGGAGCAGGACACCTCCCTTGATGACAGTGACTGATGAGCTACTGCCAGCAGATTCAGGAGGGATCAGCAGTTTGGGTTTCCTTTCCTTGATAAAATTTGCTGAAAGATAAAATAAAATAGAAGTTAGGTGTGAAATCTCAGAGCCTTTGCTTATCCTTCAATAATGCCACAAACATCACTGCTGCCAGAAGGTTTCTGACATCGATTTGTGATTTCTTTTTTATTTATACAGTTGGAGACTAATCCAGGAACTCTCATTTCTCCTGATAAGAGTCAGAAGGGAGGCACAGTGATATCAACAGGCAGCAGTGCTGGTGAAACCCCTTTTCCTACAGTTTTCAGTCCTGTTTTCCAAGCACTGGCCCTGCCTCTCACCCCTCAGGTCCTCTCAATTCCTGATCTTCTAGTCCACGCCACCTTTCTTCTGCACTGAATCCATCATCTCTTAGAGCTCAGATGAAACCCCACCTTTCCTGACTTGAGCACCCCACAGAATGGTTCTTCCTGCTCCAGTTATTAAATCCACAGTAATGGAGACACCATTTGTGAGGACGACTGTTAAAATAATAAAACAAGATTGACCTGCATTCGATTCCAGCATCCCATTTGTCCCAGCCTGGCAAACAAGGGTTTTAGGATGAGAAATGCAGAGTTCAGTGGCTGCCCAGTTATCACCATCAGAACAATTAGCACAGTTATGAATCAGTCCCCAAATGGTGCTAGTTCTTCAAAAATAGCCAGTGATGGATGATTTGGTAAAAGACCACATAGATCTCTCGGAACCATTTTCTCATTTGTAATTTTAATTTCCCCTCGCTTTGTATCTCTACAAATCTGTGTCACTAGTGCCCTGAGCCACAGCAGAACTTGCTGGTGCCTTTGGACACTCGCATTTCCCTTCTGCCCGAGGCAGCCAGGCCCCTTCCCAGCAGGAGTTCAGACATCCCTTCCAGGGAAAAACTGCTTCTGGAGTGACAGTCACAGAGCACAAGCCCTGCTTGTCCTGCTCCACGGGCACAGGCTGGAGGGTGATGAGTGCTCCGAGTTACCCAGCCAAGGATAACCCTCTTTTTCAGAAACCTCAGTGCTTGTCTGGCAAAAAAAGCTCCTTGAGGAGGTTAAAATTGGGCATTTCAGAAGACAAAGACTGTCAGAAGCAATTTCACCAAAGAAATGAAGAGTCAAGAGCTACAGACTCTAGATTTCACAAATTTTAAACAAATGGAGCTGGGTGGAGAATTGCAGGAACAGCCACCAGCTGCCTCCTGGCTGTTCCACACTGCCTGCAGGAGAGCAGGACACGGTCAGGATCTGCTCCATGGAGAGGGCACACAAAGCTGTGGGAGACGGGAATCCTGGGATGGGAAGGGAGCAGGACATGGTCAGGATCTGCTCCATGGAAAGGGCCCACAAAGCCATGGGAGATGGGAATTCTGGGATGGGAAGGGAGCAGGACAGAGCAAGACATGGCCAGGATCTGCTCCACAGACAGGACACACAAAGCTATGGGAGATGGGAATCCCTGGATGGGAAGGGAGCAGGACATGGTCGGGATCTGCTCCACAGACAGGGCACACAAAGCTGTGGGGGGTAGGAATTCTGGGATGGGAAGAGAACAGAACATCATCAGGATCTGCCCCATGGAGAGGGCACACAAAGCCATGGGAAATGGGAATGCCCAGGATGGGAAGGGAGCAGGACACATTCAGGATCTGCTCCATGGAGAGGGCACACAAAGCCATGGGGGATGGGAATTCTGGGATGGGAAGAGAGCAGGACATTGTCAGGCTCTGCTCCACAGACAGGGCACACAAAGCCACGGGAGATGGGAATCCTGAGATGAAAAGGGAGCAGGACACGGTCAGGATCTGCTCCACAGACAGGGCACACAAAGCCACGGGAGATGGGAATCCTGAGATGAAAAGGGAGCAGGACACGGTCAGGATCTGCTCCACAGACAGGGCACACAAAGCCACGGGAGATGGGAATGCCGGGATGGGAAGGGCTCTGCTGTGGTGTCACCTGTGCTGGTGACACAGACAGGACACCATGCAGACAGCCACCCCCATCACTGGGGACAGCTAACACAGGGCACTCTGTAAATCCACACCCTGAGCTCATCCTGGAGCCATGCAGCCCCGGGGGACCTCTGGGACATGAATTGGTGGTGTCAAACCATGGCTGCCTAATCCCAGAGTCCTCTGAACTGCCAGAAAAAGAGCTGGAGCATCCAGCCCTGGCTCCTGCTCTGAACTGATAACACCAAAAACCCAAGGCATCAACCTGCTTACAAAGCATGAATGCTCCTTTCTCAAGCAAAACAACCACCTTTTTTATTAAAAGCCCTGCAGATTTCTCTCAAAAACTACAAGTTGAGCCAATTGTCCACCCTGGACCACTTCAATCCATCCCATTGCAATCAGGAGGCTTTTGTGATGTGTTTTTTACCAGCTCCCATTTCACCTGATCTGGTGGATTCTCAGTTTAAAGGCTAAAAACAGATGCATTCAACTCACCCTTAGTAACAGCAGCATTAGGTGAGCCTGAGTCATTAGCATGCTTTACTGAAATAAATAAAAATGACAACCAAACAAACATGCAGCGTTGAGACAGAATCAAAAGAAACCATAAATCAACCAAAACAAAACCATGCCCCTCCCCACCCCCCAATTTCTTCCCCAAAAGAAAGAAAGAATGAAAAATATAAAGGAAAGCAACAGATGAGCATTGAAAATACAATGAAAATGCTTTAAAGATTTGTGTTATTCTGCAAAATACTTCATGAGTGATATCATCAGCAATTCATCCTTGCTATCTATAGCAATAAAAATCTCTAACTCCTAAGCATCCACTAAAGAGAAATGTTATAAAATTTATTCATTCTCTTGGTTCTTACTGCTTAATTTCTTTTCTATCTATTTATTTTTAATACAGTCCCTCCCCAGGGACTCGGCACAGAACGGAGTGGGCAATGTCAAGCTGAGTTTACAGAACCCTTTCAGTTCATGCCTCTCAGTTTTTCCTGGACCGATTCCTGTGGCTTTGATGACAAGGTGGACACACTGAAGTGGGTTTTTGGGCCACTTCCAGGGCTACCAGCAGCCAAAGCCCATCTCATTTTTCTCTAATCTCTGTGTGCATGTGTGGGGGACTGAACTCATTTGAAAAGCCATGGAGAGAAACATTTAATTTGGATGCATTTCTCACAATTATCATCCCAAGATACGCTCCCAGCAAGCACTAAGACGCACAAAGCCACTCTTAATCCTTTATCTTTTTATCCCAACAAAAACTCTCAAAATCACATATTAAACATGAGGGTTCCACTCAAGAAGAAAAAATCCTCCTTGGCTTTCCGGGCAGCATAGGCTGGAAAGAAGCTTTAATGGACAACTGAAATCATCTATTCCCTACACATAATTTTGCTGAGGAACTGGAGAACACCTCTTGTGTCACTACGGATGCTCCAGGCTGCCTGGAAACCCTGGAAAAGCCTCGTCCTTCCAACCTCACTGCTGCAGCTGCACCAAGCTGGGCCTTGCCCAGGGAGGAGGCAGCCACATAAAATCCTCAAAATGCAGTAAATGCCATTCCTGGGTGACCTGCTGGACTCCAGAGCAGCACATTTCCCCAATACATCCTTGGCTTTCGCCGTGGGGACAGCAGGACGAAGGACAGGGCATTTTTGGCGTCTGCAAGAAGCTTTTACCAGCGAAATTTAGCCTGAAGAACGAGGTTAGAAATAGGAAATAAACCAAGCAAAGTGCTCTTTCTTGAGAGAGAGTCTCACCAGAGAGCTGGGGCACACATCTGCACGTCCTGATGCCTGGGGAGCTCAGAAATCACCAGAAAACAAAGAACTCATAGCCAGACTTACAGCGGGAAACCTTCAGTGTCATCGGCATTTTCTGCACGATGGTCCTGAGCCTCGGGAAGGCTGCAAAGCAGCAATAGTCACTCCTGCTGTCGCTCTCCTCCACGTTGGCAAAGTAGAGATCTCCCTTCAGGCTCATGGAGACTCTTTCATCCTGTGGGATGTGCTGCAAATCTGGCAAGGAAAAATAATGGTGAGGTGGGAGGGACAGGGAGATGTTTCACCCATGGGGCTCTGAATGCTCCCCTCATGGGCTTCCCCCAGATCCAGAATGGAACTCTGAATTAAAAGAGATAAATGCTCAATATACGACTGATAATAAGTATTTTTATATAATAATAGATATCTATAGATAGCATAGGTGAAAAAGAATTGATATGGAAAAATTGATATAAAAAAAAAGAGGTATTTTGGTTCCCAGGAGCCAGAAATTCCTGCAGAACACAAACACAGAATAATGGGACAGAAATCCACAAGGAACTACTTATACATACCTGGGGGATTATTGTTCCCTTAGTATCATAAATCAATATCAATTTATGGAAAAAGGAAAATAGCAATGATAGAAATAACATATTGACATGTGATATCCTTTATCCTGTAAACGCAGGGCTCCTCATCACTGGCAGACTCATTTACCAATATATACATTTTTTGGTATCTCATATTTCATGAGATGTTGTGCCAACGCACTCTGCAATTTAGCTTTGGGTCACATAAAACCAGATCTCCATTTTTCAATTTTGTTTTTCAATATCCAGATATTCCTCCCACGCTCTTGCACAATTACCATTCCCATCCATGACGAACCTGCAATGGAACTGCTCTGGGAGACAAACGCTCTGAGCCCCCCTCGTCTGAATTGTGTAAAAAACCATTGACTTACCAATATTCATCCAGTAGATATGCAGAGGTGGGATGCCTTTGGGGGGGTTGCAGTGCAGGATCACAGAATCTCCATGCTCCACATCCAGAGGCTCGATTTTTTCTTTGGGGAATTTCGGTATACCTGCACAAAAAAAGCAAACAAGTTCCTCTTTTATTGACATCTTTTGAAATTTTGCCTTTTGTTTCGCCCTTAATTCATTTTTAATAAAATATTTACCTTTATGCCATCCTTTGCATCCTCTGCCTTTAATTCCTACTCTAATTTACAAAGTGACCCAAAGTAAGGACATGGTTTACTCAGAGAAGGAAATCTCTGCCTTCTGGAACACTCAGAGTAGGAATTCCGACATTCACAAAGTTGTCAGACCATCCTGTCCAGAGCCAGGCCCTGAATGGCGATGTTCAACACTTGTTTGGGATGTCCTGTGCCTTGCTTTGGCTTTATTTTAATGCACTTCTTTTCAAACTCTTTCTTTAGCTTTCTTTTTCTTTTTGTTTGTGCTGCCGGGAAGGGACAAGGGAAGCACTCCCCAGCCTGAGGACAAGCCTGGCACCGAGGGCTGGGCACTGACGGAGCCCCAGCTGCTCCAGGAGGGCAGGAACCAGCCTGGAAGTGTGGAATGGTCTGGAAACAGCGGCTGAAATGGGACCCCACGAAGCCCCTGCAGGTGAGGACAGACATCAGGAGCTGTGCCTGGAGCTGTCCCAGCTCTTCTCCATCCCCAGGGTCACAGGAGAGCTCCTGGGGAGCCTCTGGTGCCCTCGGGTGTGGAACTCAGCCATGGGTTCCTGCAGGGACAGCTTTTGCACAAAGCTTGCACAGGGCTGCGCTAATTGGGTTAAAAATGGGTAAAATGGTCAAAGGATCGATGTTTAATCACCCACAGCACCTGATGCCAGCATTTTGCCCAAAGCCTGAACCGTGCTTGGCAAACCTGGGCAGCTTTGGATGTCCAAAATGCCACTGGAGCTGAGATGAGGAAACGGGGAGCAGATCTGGGCTGGAGCCCACCCCAGAGCAGGCTCAGCTCAGAGACGATCCCAGAGAAAGCAAAATGGAACCACTCCTCACGGGAACCGAGCTCAGGCATTTTCGGGGCTGACGTCGCCTCCTGCTCTCGTTTCGGGCAGGTTCAAACCGGCAAAGTTTCACTGCAGGCAGCAGAATTCTCCAGCGAAATGAGCAGCAATCAAACAGCAAAGGATGGAGACAGCCCTGGCTGGGCAGAGCCAAAGTGGCACAGCTAAAATCACCATCCTGTGCCCAGGCCAGGACAGGGAGCTTGGAGAGATGGCACAGAAGGGACATCAGAAGGGAATCTGCAGCAGCACAGGGCAGGAGGTGAAGGAAAACAGAGCGGGGGAAAGGCAGGGACAGGACTCTGAGGACACTTTACACATCTCAGGATTAGTAAACATGAAAAGAAGCAATCACTCCAGTGCTGATTGCCTGAATGCAGACTGTGCAGAGATTTTATCTCCAGGAGGGTTATTAATAGGGTTATGAATTCTTAGGAGAGGCAAAATGCAGCTAATGAGCATCACCCGCCCTGTAAGTGAAATTTCAGGTGAAAAAAAGAGCTGCATATTCATACCCAGTACATTCAGTAACCTGCAGCCTTCAAGCCCTGGAAAACACATCTGCTGACTGCAGAGGTGGAGTATTTTCCAGCAGGAAAAAGCCAATTTCTTCATCTAAAGCTTATTTATTCCCCAGAGCATGTCACTCACAACAAAACTTTGAGTAAGCTGGGTCGGGTGAAGGACAAGGGATTTCTGACCAGAGCAAAGAGACCAGCGAATGGAACAATATGGGATCACTTATTTAGGGCATTGGAACCCCTTGTTCAAACCCATTTTTTGCCTCATTTGGCACAACTAAATCAGGTTTTCTGATATTCCAGCTGGGTGCCATAACCACTGGTGAATTTCTGTAGGTAGTAATTACAGAATTATACAGAAATTTAGTGAGTCCCACCAGGGGACAGTGACAAGTCATGGTCTCAGTGTCATTAGCTGGCAGCACACATTCATCTCCAGATGTTGGCAGCTGGACTTCACTGGGGGAAGCAGCAATTTGACCCCAAATGTCCTCCACCTCCAACAAATATATGCACCACAGGTGATCAGGGCTTTTCGGTCCTTCCATGCTGTTTTTTATGCTTAGTTCACCATCCAAAGCACTGAAAAACTTTGATTTTCCTCCTCATAATGGATTAATTTGAGTGGTTTAATCCTTGAAGCTTTGCAAGAGATGAAAACTCATGATAAATTCCTGAGGCAAACTTTCTGACAAGCACATTTTTTTCACTGGGGTCCCACTGGTCTCAAAGACTAGGAAAATACCTGCTTCTGAATTCTGATTTATTAAAAATAAAAAGCTTCTGTCACATTAGACTTTCCATTTTGCATATCAATCTTCAGTATACCTATGCAGGCAATATTTTGGATTTTTTTTTGCAGCGCTCCCATGTTCTAATTAGAGGATATTCTACAATCAATCACCACTGATTTGCGGCTGATCACAGAAACTATCACAGCTCAGTTAAACTCAAAAGCATCACACAAAATTAACCGTGCAGTTCTCAACGCAGTACATGGCCACTGTAAAATTGTTGATGTTTCTGCACTGAAATCTTCGATGGAATTCCCCTCCCAGGGATGTGGTAGGAGGGGACAGGGAATCCAGCACTGCCCTGGGTGCTCCTTCCCATATATCCACGGCACAGGGGAGAACAGTGGGATTTAGGGACTCTGAGAAAGGCTGAAGGGCCAGGATGGCTCTCCCCACACAAATCCTGCGGTGTGAGTGTGGAACAGCCACGGGGAAGATGGAAACCTGCACTCCCAACTCCAGCTATGGAGAATCTCCTAAAATCCCACCATGACACCTCTTAAAATACTCCTGGAAAAAGCTTCGCTGACCGAGGCTTTTTTCCTGATGAGGCTGCACTCAAAAACCAGAATTAAAGTGCCCTGACAGTGTGTGAACCATGGAAATGGAAGATTATCAGTGTCCAGGGTCATTTGTGCACGGAGCCAGGAGCTGCTTAATCCCTGGGGTGACTCAAAGTTTAATGACTGAGCTGTGCTTGAGATCAGGCTGAAGCAGCCCTGGCAAATTAGGGGGGCTGGGAGAAAATCCAGAAATGAGCCTGGGTCCCTCCTCCTCCTCATCCCTTCAGAAAATGCAGATTCTCAACCAAAGGAAAACAGCAGGGAGACCAAGACAGTGCAATGTAAAGACTTAATCTGAGTTTAGCAGAGATTCAGAAATACAGGAAGCAGGGCTGGGTGCTCCAGATTTATTCAAGGATCCATTTAGGATCCTTGTCCTACAGCTCAGTCTTTGTCCTTCTGCTGACTACGGTGACTTCACACTTGAACTGCATCAATTATGGCAATTTATTCCCATTTCTGTGAGAATGGAGCCCATTCCATCTGCCATTTTACACGTTTTGGGGCAAAGTGTTGAGAAATTAAACCGAAGGAGAAGCATTTCTCCAAGTAACTTGTCCTTGAGATGCCTGGGTCTTGTTCCTGCCAATCTCAGGTGTAAAATGGGAGTGAATTTGGGATGGTAAATCAGCCATTAGCAAATATATTGTGAAACTGTTGTAGGAAAACATCACTGGAACCAGGTCTGGTTTTATAATCTTCCCTGGGGGTTCTAATGGAGATGTCCTGGGATAGAGAAAATCTTAGCCTGACCCATAATGGATATTCTCATATTTTTCCTTGCAAATAAATCCTTAAAGGATGTAAAAGTGAGTGAAAGCAGAAGCAGTAAAGATATTTCTATATCCTGGAAATTCCCAGCTCCTCAGACCCTTTAATTAGTATTTAATTATGATTTTTCCTACAGCTCTGTATCTTGTACGGCAAACAGCCCAAAATATCAAGGAATCTTAACCATGACTTGCAGTCCCTGATCTGGAGCTGCACTGAGTGAAGCTTGGAGAGCTTCCAGGGCTCATCTCTGTGCCTCAATTGATATTCTACAGTAGTTAAATCTGCAATTTCCATTGCAGCCTTTGAACTGTTTATGTGATATGATCCTGCTTATTTATGGACTTTTTAATTGCTGCCTTAAATTGCAAAAGTTAGCTAAGTCTGGCTGTCAGGAAGAGCATGGCTGGGAGTCCACTTACTCCCAAAGATGTGGAACGGAATCACTGACAGGGTTTTTTTCTGTGCAAATCTCCATTATCCTTTACAAAATGATGGCCACAGGCAAGAATCAGAGTGAGCCCAAGGATTTAGGTGGCCAGAAAAGTTGCCACAGGTAAAGGCCACAGCTTAAGAGGCAGGAGGGTTAAATTCATTCCCATCACCTGCGAACTCTCAGTGAATTGCTCTCTCTTGTCTTCTCTTCCATAAAGGCCACACCAAAGCCTTCACAAAACAGAGATCTCCTACTTCAGTATCAGCTCAGTGTCTTTTACTGATTTCAGGATATTCACACCTGAGTGCTTAAATATTAACAGAGGTCTGCCTTTCTTCGGGAATTCTTGCATGTTCTAACATCACTGGCAGAGCAGAGCCTGCCATTGGATGATTTTACATTCAGCCAATATTTCCATCCTCAGATCTCTGGTCTTTTGGAGCAGCAGCTTTAGAAATACCAAGCATAAATCTTGACTCAGTCTACCATGAAGAGTCTTTTACAGCACAGTTAATTAAAGAAGTTTAAACTGTACTTCTTCTCCTTCCCCTGGCATTGGGCCTGCTCTCACTAATTCAAGCAGCAGATTCCCGAAATCCTGGAGGAGGGGAGCCGAAGTCTGCGTTCTCACCATTTAAATTCACTTTCATGCTGAATGTCTCTTGTAACAATCTGGCCTTTGTTAGCACTGAAAACACATCGAGATGCTCAGAGCCCATTCTTCCCTCTCTCCTTAATGTCATCCTCTATAGGGGAGGTGGGGCATTTTCATTATGTAGGTGAGATTTAATGATCGTTTCTGCTGACATTTCTATTGCTTCCCCGCAATGACTACTGTGAGTAAACAGCCTTTTGTTCTCCTTTTCAGCAGCAGCCTCACAGTCCCACTATTCTGCTTCTGCAGCGTCAATGTAATTTATGAAAGAACCTGCCCCGCTTGGGTTTTCTTCCCTTCCCCGGCACGGTGACTTTGCCAAGGAGCTTTACATCTGACTTGAATGCAGCTGGCACAGCTCTGCCACCTCTGCATCATTGCCGTGAATGCATGGAGTGATCTCACATGTCCCAGTCTGTGCCTCCAAACCCGCGGGTGAATAGAGGTAATTTATCCCTGACTCCTCTGCATCGGGGCCTGATTTACGGCGGATCTGTGCACCAGCAGCTCTTACACCGGGGCGCACATGTAGCACTTTAGAAAATCAAAGGTGCCTTCTACTCCTCTCTGAATCCTGATTTAATTTGCAGCATCTACATTGCACCAGTAAATGAGAGAATTGATGGCAGAAGGGTTCTAATAACAGTAAATGTGCTTTAAAAGATGTGTGGGTTGGGTAAATCCCTCTAATACATCATCTGTACCATGTATTTACTTGCTGGGTTTAAGACTTTGCATATATTAGCACTAAAATTCCTCTTGCATTTGCTAACAGCCATGTTTGTAACCTCTCCAGTAATTTGTTGCCATCCACTCCCAACATATTTAATATCTACTTAAGCTACTATAGACTGTTTTTCATTAAAAGCAAAAAATATCCTCTCTGAATACAGATCCAATAATCCCAAATACAGACATCAATTCCTTGTTTCCCATTTCAAGGATGTTTTTTAGTTCGGTGGCAATGAAGTACCAGAATATTCTGCTGCTGGAGGTGACAAATCTGACACTGAGCACTTTAACTGCTCCGAAATGTAACGAGTTGGAGCCATTTTGCTTCAGAGAAGTTGTATTAACCCCCCTGCCCTGGGGAGACTCCAAGGTGAAAAACTCTGTCCTGTCTGAAGTTTAACCGCATCACTGTCCTGCTCCTGCCTCAAACTCCAGCTCCATTGTGCTACCTGTGGAGCCAACAGCTCAATAAACCTCACCTTGCTGTCCTAAAACCCTGGAATGCTCTTCCCTTCAGGCATCTGCAGGGTGGTGGAGACCGAACCACAGAGCAGCACCTGGAATTTGCTAATTCCCCACCAAACACCAAGCCCTGGCACCAGGGATTGCTGTGCAGCACATTGCAACGCGGGAGGGATTTCCCAAGGGAAAAAGCAATCCATAAAACTATGTGGAAGGAAAATAAAGCAGGTCTTTCATGAGGAGCACTCATAAAATACATTGCCATGGCATCCTCAGCAGTTCCCTCCCAGCCCTTGCAAAGTGTCCTGTTTTCAATGTGCCCTCAGCACCACAACTCTCCCAGCCCTGGCTATGCCCTGAATGCTTCTCAGGATTATATCCCATGTAAAAAACATGACAAAAATGTTTCTTCATGCTTCTTATAGCCCATTTCATCCGCACTGAGCTGCCAGCAGTGATTTTTGTACATGAGGAGAGCTCTCCTGGCACCGTGGGGCTCAGAGGGCTGTGGATGTATCCCCTGCCCCATGGGTGCACGGAGCTGTCAGGGATTTGATAACAGAACAATGTGGGAGCTTGGAAATGCAGGATCCAACCTGAAAAAATTCCACTGCACTGCTGCTTCTCTTCATCTCTGCCACTGAACTGCACCATAAAACCTGCTCCACGTTCTCACCCTGCTGCAGCAGGGAGCTGGGGCAGGTTCTTGTCCTTTCTGCTCCCACTGGGAAGATCCTGCATCCAATTTTCTGATTTCATACGTTTCAAGCCAGAATTCAGGACCAAAATATGTGCCCATATTCCAAACTACATGCGGATGGGTTTGGATTAAATAGATTGCTACAAACCTGTTTTATCAGCTTTGGGACACAGTTTAGGTTGGACCTGGCAGGGCTGGGTTAAGGGTTGGACTCGATGATTTGAAGATGTCTTTGCCAACCTAAATGATTCTCTGATTCTATCTATAAATTTCATCCCACTTCTACAAACTTCAATCCCCTACTTCCCCCTCTGTGCATGGAAGAATAAGTTTCTAGGATCAGTAATTTTCCCTGCTATATTTTGAAGCTTGTTTTCCATTCAGTTCCAGGGCTTTATTATTCTCCCTTCAGTATTTATCCCAAACCCTGAATGTTGCTGACATCAGATTAATGAACTCACAGCTGATCAAATCACTTCCCCTGGAGCTTTCAAACATTTGCATCCATTGCTATTTTGCAGTAATAACCTGTGGGAGTTGATAGTCCAGTGGTCTGAAATCCTGCATCCAGATTTGGTTTCTGTCCTCAAAACCAGGAATTAAATTAAATCATTCCAGGGACAAAAATCAAGAGCTTTTCCTATGCATATTCACCGAATAACAAACAATCCATGTTTTACCATACAGCACCTTAGGGACTGTCTGTTTCCCATTCTTTTGAGGAAGCACAGTTCTCATCTTAATAACAACAGTAAAAATTATAAATTCAAACCAAAGCAAAGCCCTTACTTGGAACAATCAGCTCAATTTCCTCTGACATGGCAGTTCCCAGCATGTTGGATGCGAAGCAGCGATATTTCCCTTGGAAATTGTTGATGATCCCCCGGTTTTGGATCACGAAAGTTCCAGAGTTGTTAGATGCAACTATCCTCGGGTCAGATGATAAATCAAATGGTTTTCCATCCTTAGTCCAGTTAAAGCTGAAAAAGAATAGAATTGTTTAATGGACAGACCCCAGAACAGTTTTAGGGGTGAATACGGAGCCAGGAGGGCTTCTCCAAAATAAAAGGAAAAACTTGGTGTAAGAGGAGAGAGTTGAATGGCAGGATGAGCACTGGGCTGCTCTGACTCCTGCTGGCTCTGGGGCACATCTCTCCTTCCACACACTTTGCTTTTGGGTGACTGTGACACGAACCAAGAGCGCCGAGCTCAGGGCAAGGACAGCAATGCACAGACCATCGGGAAAGCAAGAGCCACACACTGAAAGGAACTGGAGCTTTGGAATGGAAAGATCCACAGGAGCTTTTCCCACCCTCTACCATGGCTGAACCAGAAAAAACTGAGATGATTCCACTGAGTTTCTCCTTGGTGCCGCTGGGGGGTGATTTTGATGAATGCTGAAGGATTTGTCACAGCTCCTGAACCTGCAATTCTCAGACGGATTGAAATTAGCTTAAACTGATATAAAATCAGACAGCTGGAAATTACAGCATAACATCAATTCAGTGGAAGATGTACCTGTCTTTTTGTTTTTTAAGAGCATTGTTTTAAGAGAATAAATTAATGTCAACAAAACTGTTGTTTTGGCACTTCAGTGATATTTGTGAAACTGCCTTGCTCCAGGATGGAGAGAATATGGGATCCCTGCTCCAGGATGGAAGGAATTTGGGATCCCCTCGCCTAACAGGCATTATCACATCATTTAAATACACCAGGAAATTTTTCATTGATGCACTGATAAACAGTGGAACAAAGGGAATTTGATACTATGCTACAAATCCCCATTCAGAGCTCAATTAAAAATGACCAGATCATCTTGATATAAATAAAAGAATGCCCTTTTAAAGTTTAAACTGTGTTGTAGAGAAAGGAGAAGGGAAGGATTAAAGAGTAAAAATGATGTGCAAACCTGCTACTCATTTAGCCCAAACACCATTTCACCATTCAGTGGTGAAAGCCTCAGGAGAAGCTTTTGCTGTGTTATTATTACACTCTTGTTAATCACATTTTCATTAAAAATCTTTCTCTTTTCCACACTGGTGTAAAATGCATACAGCTTATCTTTGGATATTTATCTGAATGTGTTTGTGCTGTCACCACGGCCCTGCTGATATTAGGAACAGACAAGGTATCTGATCAAATGCAAATGTGATGTTTGAATACCCAATTTTATGTGTTTTTTAGGGCTGCTGTGGGGGAGGCAGAGGAGCAGCTGGGCCCCTTTGATTACCATGGCACAGCCCATCTTCTGCAGCTCAACCCAGACCAGATTTTTTACAATCACCGGGCGAATGTGGCGCTTGCCAGAGAAATGAAACATCTCCCAGCAAGGAAAACCATATTGATAGCTATTCACAGGGTGGGTGGAGGTGATGAAGCAGCAAAAGCTGAATGGAAAGGCAACCCTCAACCCCTCTGAGGATGATGAGCAGCTCACTGTGCAGCAGCTCCTGACAGCCACCACAGTGCTGGCAAAAAGCAAACTCAGCTTCTCCAGGCAGTACTCACGTGGGCTGGGGGTTTCCTCTGGCCTCACATTTGATGGTGAAGTCCTCATCAAAGGGGTAGGCGACCTGGGTGTGGGACTGCTCCGTGATGGTTGGGAGCTGGGAAACTGAGCACAGGGAGGAAAGGGTTAAAATTGGGAGCTGGGAAACTGAGCACAAAGAGAAAAAGGGTTAAAATGCCATTCCAGCCAGACTGAGCTCCCCTGAGCGGAGAGGAACAATGGCAGCATTGCTTCATTCCTGTAAAAAGTGAGACTTGCCTTGGGAAAAAGATGATCATTGCCTCCCTGGCGTGGATAATAGTGCCTGCTCCCCAAAATGATCCCTGTCACTGCCTCTGTGGGCAAAGAAACGCCTGGCAGAGGGACAGTGCCCACCCTCACTCCCCTCCACACCCACCCAGGGCAGAGCGAGCTGGGAACACGCTAGAGCCAAAGCCAAAGGTCGGGGCTGTGGATTGGCAAATTTATTCACTCCTAGGTGAAGTCAGGAGCTGGCTTTAATCCAGACACCGATGCACACACAAGAAGGAGCACACTGCTGCCTCCATCCCGGGGAGAAGAGCCAGGAGAAGCCCTGGTCTGCAAGGCTGCTCTAATCCCGCCCCAGGGAGCGCCGCACGCTCACGCAAGGATGTTGCGCTAACTTTCTGATTTTTCCGAGGGAATTAAAGTGTGGCAAATGCCTCTGCAACAGAGGATGGAGAACGTTCCCTGCAGTGGAGCTGGGGATAATAGGATCATCCCATTGTTACAAACAGCCAGGAAGGGAATTAACATGCTCTTGGGGTGCTGTTTGAAGGGCAGGGAGCTCAGAGCTGAGTGAAATGTGGTGTCTTGTCAGACCGTGTGGTCTCAAAGCTGAGCAGTTCCGAGCCCACCAGCTTCACTGATGAGAAGTAACTCTCTTTTATTAAAATATAAAATGCTTCGTTAAAGCTAATTAAGGGTTAGGTGGCTCCCTGGGGGAGGTTCATAAAACCAGTGGATGCCCAGAGAGTTTGTCCTGCACTTTACAGTCACAGCGTCATTGAAACACAAGGAACCACTGCAGTACCTTCCTGAAAAAAGAACAGAAAACCTCTACTTCCCAATGCAAATTTGGATGGTTTTACAAAAACATCCCATAAACCTGCTCGGTTGCTTTCCCCTTTGCAGCCAGGGCTACTGGCAGGCCCAGAGTGCCAACAGCTCATGGCAGACCCACAGGATGTCCTGAAACTGCCCCATGTCCTACTCTGAGACCCCGGAAAGAACCTAAATTTCCTTAGGTTTACTTATTTATTTTTCCTCACCATAATTGATAAACCCCAATATTGCTGAGTTTTGCTTTGCTGGTTGGCTTTTGGGTATTTTTTGCAACCAAAACTAAAAAACAAAATGTAGTTTGCAATCCTCCCAGTCCATTTATGTTTGAAAAATGCAAATCTTGGGAGGTCTGGGCTGTACTCCAGGCAGAGGGGTCCCCTGGCTTCCCTCGGATCGTTCCCCGTGAGCCTCATCCCGTATTTTACACGTGTCCTGGAAGCACATGAGCCGTGTCAAACAAGCAGATTGGATTCCTCCCAGCCGGCCAGGGATGGAGGAGCTGCTCCCCAGGGCAGCACGAGGAGTGTGAAATCCTTCCCTGGGGACCGACATTGGCCCTGAGACATCCACCTGCTCCTCTCCCAGGCTGGAACGGCAGCTTGCACCACGAGGAAGGAGGGAGAGATGCACATCAATTGAGCTTCAGGGGCATTCAGAGCCAAAATGAGGAATTGAAGTGAAGGACAAACCCGAGCCCTCGGAGCTAAGCGTTGTGTTGGATGGCAAACACCACGCAGATGTTATTAGACAACTTTACTGCTCCATTTAAGCAGGCCCAAACAGGACAGCTTAGCTTTTTATCAGACCTGAATTTCCCAAAGGCCACATTGTGGTGAGATTAAATTCCAAATGGAACACAACTGGAAAGGAGGATTTAATATTTTTCCTTCAGGGACAGCTGAAAAGGAACACGGAACAAAAAAGCAAAGTGCACAGCAAACAGCTACAACTCACCTGATAATGGTATTTCAATAGCTGCTGCCAAACTCAATACGAAGAAAAACAGGCATATGGTGATGCCTTTTGTGCTTAATAGCATCTCCATCATTCTTCTGTAAACAAGGAGTCCACACAGAGTGAGAGATACCTTCTGCTTCCGCTCACTGTCACTTCAGATCAGGCAGAGGGATGTGGGAGTCTGCTGAGGAGAACAAACAGCAATATTAGTCTGCAATATCGGCCTGAGTCTGGCAAGGTTATAAAATTAAAGCAGTGCTTCAGATTTGCAGCTAAATTGCACTAAATGGTCCAATTTCCTCTCCCCTATCCCCTGGCTTCAAGAACAGCCCCCATTAAATTTCTAGCAAAAACATACATGCACAGAAGTACAGCTCTATTACAGCACAGAAGTATAATTATTTTTTTGTTGTTTTGCAATTAAAAGTAGGGATGGTTCAGAATACGGTGTATTTGTAATCATTCCAGTTCATAAATTTTTCTAATGAGAGTTGTGTAAGTTGGAAAGTAATGTAACAGACCTAATGAGAGAAATTTGGTACACTAATGACCTTGTTCATAAATCTCATCTGTCTTTTATCTTTCATTTATGCTCAAGGAAGGACACAATCTCATTTAGTTCATTACTAAGAACCAGAACATGAAACCTTTGCTTTTCCCCCACAGTCCCAGAAATGTTTCATGTGGATTTTACACATTCCATTAGACATTCTTAGGCGCTGAATTGCAAGGCGAAAGTGTTGTGTAGCTGCAAAAAGGAGACATATCCAGCTCTAATGAGGATTTAAGTGCAATTCACAGAGAAGTAAAGGAGAGAATTCTGGTTTCGATGGGATATTGGGAGGGAATTGTTCCCTGTGAGGGTGGGCAGGCAGGGCACAGGTGCCCAGAGCAGCTGTGGCTGCCCCTGGATCCCTGGCAGTGTCCCAGGGCAGGCTGGACAGGGCTTGGAGCAGCCTGGGACAGTGGAGGTGTCCCTGCCATGGCAGGGGTGGGATGGGATGAGCTTTAAGGTCCCTTCCAACCCAAACCACGCTGGGATTCTGTGATTTTACAAAACTGGGAGCACAGAGGATTTCAGTCACTGGCTCCATTCGGGCACCTCAGGGAATGACCACCCAGCCCCAGTTGTGCTCCCTGGGCTCCCTCAAACCCACGAGTGCTGAGGGACATCGCTCTCAGCAGAATTCAGACCTCAGTTGTCAACACAACTTCACCAGAGCAATTTTGGACACAAGGCCACTCTGCAGGAGCCCAGGACCGACCAGGCAGCCCAGCCCAACCCTGCCCAGCCCAGCCCAACCCA
>VZRL01001506.1:126371-147846 GCA_013397895.1 Origma solitaria
AGAGGAGAGGAGAGGAGAGGAGAGGAGAGGAGAGGAGAGTGCAATTTCTGTTCAGTTGAGACTGCCAATGACAGCCTCTGCCAACAGAGGCCATGCAAATTCTCCTAAATTTCAACATGAATTTGCAAAGGTGTCTGCTTCTTTCGTACACTCATTCTGCCTCTTTCAAAACGCATAATAATGGGGAAATCATGAGCTTTCTGCTATTAATACAAACAAAACGAGTGAGAGAAAAACAGCACCTCCTTGAAGCAGCCCTGCCCCACCTTGGGAGGCTCTGCTGGAGCCCAGCACATGCCATGGCCAGTCTGAGCTGCTCCAGCTCCCGCCTGCAGCACATCCTTGGCACACACGATGCCAGGGGAGCCTGACTGAGTGGGAAATGTGGGAAGAGATGTGCCAGGCAGAGCTCCTTGGGGCCTGGGGCTGAGGAGGTTGTTCAGTCAGCAGAAAGCTCCCGGAGAACAGCACAGAACACTCCAAAGGCACAGCCAAGGGCTCCTCGGGACTCTGCCATGGGAGGAGCCCTGCACTCCTCAGGTACTGAAGGAGGGGAAAATGGACACACCCAGCCCCTGATGGGCTCCATTCCAGCCACAGGAACAATCCCAGCGCCAGGAAAATCATCTGACAGGGGCAGAAAGCACTGCAGGGCAGCCAGGGCTCTGCTTGGTGCTGGTGATTGGCACACCACAGTGGGTTTGTGTTTGCTGGAGAGCTCCCTGCGTGGTAACGAGGTGACAACAGAAACATGGAAAAAAGGGGATTTAATTACAAATTAACTACCTCTATAAACAGCAGAAAACAGCTATTATTCTCACTCCACCCGTTAAGGAACAGCCTTTTCTGCTGCATCACAGACAGGTGAACTCAGTCACAATGTACAACAGTGTCAGATATCAAAAATCCTAAATCTGATCTCCCTGTTTCACCTGTGCCATGCAAAATGCACACTCACAGAGCTTCTCTGCCTCGGGGACTCGGGAGATGCTCAGCGTCTTCCCAAAATCCCGAGTGAAAAATCCTGCTGGGCTTCACACCCAAAACCTTAAACCCCGAGAAAAACTGACCCCAAAACTGCAGCAAATCTCCTCTCTCAGCTGTATCCCTGGATCTCAGCACAATGGCAGTGAAAGTCATTTGGACACTGCTTGTTCCTCATTTAAATTGCAGCCAGTGACTCGTGACCACAGAGAGGCTCACAGCACGCAGCCTCTGTACTCTGTGCCTGCCTCTGATTTTCCTCCTTCTGTGGAATAACAGAGATTAGCTCTTTCAGCTTCGTGGAGGATCTCCCCATGCTTGCTTTTCCTGATAAGTCAAGCCCATTAAGCTTCCAACATTTTCTACGTTGCCAGAGATACAAGGGATTACTTGGGGGAAAAAAAAATCAAGTGAAATGTAGTGATTTCACACAGACACTGCATGGAAGCATTTAAAGGTACAAGCTAAATGCCATCCACATCACTCTGAAATCCTCATGTGCCTGTCTGGACAGGAAACACTTTCTCACTGTGGGAATCCTGGCTTGATTCCACAGGAGGATCCAGTGGGATTCGCAGTTTACCAAGGCAGCACCACCAGAGGAACTGATTTAGGGCAAGAACTGCAGGATTTGGCCCAGTTTGTGCATTAAGAATCTAAGCACCAGAGCTAACAGGATGGCACTGGCGATGCATGGATATTTCATCCTGATCCTGCATTTCCTACTTTCCTTGTTTTCACTTGGAATCTCCAGTAATTTCCTTTATCCATGAAGAACATCACAGCTCAATAAAACCCCCAATAACCCTAAAGAAACCCCACACATTCAGCAACCCAGGGGAGACACTCTTGTGCCATCTGCATCTTCCAGGAGCTGTTACCATCCCAGCAGAGACTCCTGAGAAAGATGGGACAGGTTTTTCTCAGGATCTCCAGGGAGGAAAGAGCTCAGAACCATCCCACAA
The DNA here is from genome assembly GCA_013397895.1 of Origma solitaria. Lineage (NCBI taxonomy): Eukaryota > Metazoa > Chordata > Aves > Passeriformes > Acanthizidae > Origma > Origma solitaria. The sequence continues at coordinate 128,321 of VZRL01001506.1, forward strand.
GTGCCTGAGACATTCTTCTAAGCAGCAGAATGCTGCAACTGATCTGGTCATCATTTTCTTCCCATAGCTTCCGTTAATGAAAACGTTTTTTGGCAAAGCTTCCAGGGGATCCAAGTTGTTGATAAGATGAGGATTATTTCTGAGCACAGCAGCAATTTTCTGCACTTGCTCCGGTGGTTTTACCATTGTAAGAGGAAAGCATCATTCAAAACACTCGAAACCCCAATGATTTGCCAGCTGCAACAGTTGCTTTTCTCCATTAATGCCTTTTTTTGTCAAGGCACTAAATCAAAACATCCATCAGCCGCCCTGAAGACAGTTGGCTGACAATATATTGAATATATCTACTGTAGCTGTGAAAGCAAGGGAAGAGACTCTGTAATTCTGTTTCTCTCTCCTCGGGATCCACATTCGTCATCCCTTTCAGGCCTGGCAGGATGCAGAGAAGCAGCTGGCAGCGAATGCAGCATCTCCAGGTGATCACAGGAGATGTTTCACCAGGCAGATCACAAGCCCAGGGTGTATTTTAAGGCACAGTTGATCTTTAGAGATGCAATTTGGCTCCAGCTTGGTGGCTGAGCAGAGAACAACGAGGAAGCAATGCAGGCAGCGAAATACACTGTTCAAACAGCTTAAAAGCCCTGGAAAAATGGGATTACTCACCTGTTTAGCCAGTACCAGGGGGAAAATGGTTTGAAGGAAATTGGGCAAAACTAAATTGATTCCCTCAGCTCATGAGGGGTTGGTAAAGCATCTCCCAAGGCCAGACAAGGTTTGGAAACAACCCTGGGGCAGTGCCCACTCACTACACGAGGATGATTTAGGTCATTGCTTTTCCTTTCTCTTTACATTTGGTTTTTGCTTTCCATGGCAACAGCAAAATCCACTCACCTAAACCTCACCACTAAATGTTAAATCTTTGTTTCAGAAGCTGGAGCTGCTGCTGCTTCCCCATGATGTGACTTTCTGAGCACTGAGCACAAATCCTCCATTATCTTCCCCCAGTTTCAGAAAAGAACTCAACTCCACCTTGCTGGAAATGAAAGTAAATAAAGTTAAATTAGAAGCACAGCAAGCAAATATCAGGAGTGAGAAGTTCTGCCTGAACAATTAAAATCTGCTGAAGTTATGTCAAACTGCAAAGGGAATCCTCCTGCTGAATGTCAAACAGGCAGCACCAGGATTTCATTGCCCATTCTGTCCATAACACCGAGTGCTTCAGAACAAGGATGGTTCTTGCACCAGGGGTCTGACATTAAATACAGAAATCTCCCCAGAGCTGGGGCAGCTCCCTGGCACAAGGCACAGCTCCAGCCCTGCTGCAGTAGGGACACTCACCTACCTCTCCTCCAGTCAGGGAACACTAGAACAGAACTAATTCTGTACTTGCCCAACTCTGCTTTATTCCACATGGCAGAAAAGCCTTCCTGGTTAGACTCTGTGCACCTCAAACCCAGGGAACAGAAGCAGCAGGTGATGTATTTGATTTCTTGACACCTCCTCTCTGTAAAACACCCAGAGCTTGAAGCATCCTGGTTTTCCAAACAGGCAGAGAAGGAGCTCATGGCTGCTGAGGACACCAAAATCCAAAAATGAAAGCCCTTCTGCAATTACACCACAAGCCCTTGGAGCTTTCCCTCCACTCGCCTCTCCCTCCCTTTATTTAGCTGAAGTTATTTAGAGGACAGATCTCTGTTTAAGCAGCTGCTGCCACAACTAGCTGGCCCAAGCAGCTTTTTTAATTAAATATTTGCTGCTGGGAGAGTATGCTCTCCCCTCCCTGCTCTCCTTGTGGACAACATTTGTTCTTGCAAAGATAACAAGAATCAGCCTCCGCCTTCGCCTGCGAGGCCTCCTGCGCTCCAAGCCCCTGTAATGGTGTGAAATCCACACAAAAATTAATTTTTATGATAGGCATCGTGACATTTTCCTATCAAGGACAACCATCAACAATAAGGAAAGGAAATAAAGCTTGCTGGGATTTAATAATGATTATTAAATTATGTCATTTACATAATTAGACCTTAGTAATAACTATGGCATATCTCTTTTACGGCATGGTAAATTGGCACAGCATTTCAAAAAGAGTTTTTTGGCTGGTTTTTTCCCCTTCTCTCCTACCAATACCAGAGGAGTAGATCAGGTAAATGATATCACAACCCATACTAAGCAGGTTTACACAGAGGCAGCGAATGGAGCTGAGTATCATGACGTGAATGAGAGAATTCTTGAGAAATACATATTTCAAACAGGTTTCTTGCCCATTTATTTCTCTTAGAATTTCTTCCTAGTCAGCAGCCAGGCACAGCAATGCCTCTGGGACGCTTTCTGGTATTTCCCAACCTGGATCAGAGAGGCTTTGGGTTTACTCTGCCATTGCTGTGCACAGGATTGTTCCCTGTGTTCCTCCCAGCAGGTAACCCTGGGAACAGCACTAAAGGCAGCTGGGCTGACCCAATGCCAGTAAAGGCTCCACTTGCTTGGGGAAAAGTTGCTTTCCAACTGATGTTTCATAAAGCAGATGTGTCTTGACTCATTTCTACCTGGGCCAGGTGTGACTGAGATTCTCACCTATTTCCATACTGGAATCAGCAGAGCAATGTTAGTGTGAAAAAAACCCCAAACACAACTTGATGAGAGCCAGCTTGACACCGAGGGTGGGAAAGGGAAAGGGAAACAAAGAATTTAATGCTTTTTGAGCAAAGGTGTTTCAACAGCTGGGACAGACACTCAGGGCTCCCCTCCATGCAGAAATGAGGGAGCAGCAAGGGATGAGTTCCCTGGAAGGGTGGTGAGAGTCTGGGATGGAATTCCCAGAGCAGCTGTGGCTGCCCCTGGATCCCTGGCAGTGTCCCAGGCCAGGCTGGACAGGGCTTGGAGCAGCCTGGGACAGTGGGAGGTGTCCCTGCACATGGCTGGGGTGGGATGGGATGAGCTTTAAATCCCTTCCACCCCAAAACCATTCCATGATTCTGTGAGGCTGAAGGGATGAAGTGCTGAGAACAGCAGCACAGAGAGCACAGGGCTCGGAGTGGAAAATGGAGACTGAGGGAGGTTCCAGAAAAAAGGAGGCAGCGAGAGGAGCAGGTAAGGAAATGAGAGCAGGCACCAAACAGCTGCTGCTCTGTGTGCATGGAGAGGGAATGGATCCGGGGAGAGCGATGGGCTGTCAGAATCTGGGAATGCAGAGGAGCAGGGGATCAGTGCTATGCAGAGAGAGGCAGCACAGGGACGTGGGAGAGTCGGTGAGGCTGGAACAGCAGCTCACAGGGGAAGCAATGAAAGAGAGCCAGGGTCTCAAAGCCCCGAGCAGGGACCTGGGGACCCGCGGTGGCGATGCCAGCGTGAGGGGAGGAGAGAGCAAAGCAGCAAAATCTGCATTTGAGAGTATTTCAAACCTGCCTGAATTCCCCAGCCTGGAGCCACAGTGGGAATTCATTTCAAAAAGAAATATTAGTATCCTATCACCAAGCAATTTTTAAAATATAGATAAATAAGATGCATTAAGGCAGACGAGACTGTACAAACCATTCAGTCACATCAGTACACAGGCACTCTCTCCAATCTACACCAGGGTGTATCCTCTGAGGACAGGATAGATGTTCCTGACTGACATCAACTTCACTGGCAATGCAAAAATAAAAATCTGATCTTCTGTTTCCATGGGAAACCTGTCAAATTCCACTCATGCACCACAGCCCCTCCCTGCCTTTCCACGAACAGAAGGAACTGGTGAAGCAAAGCAGGGCTGGGGCACTCTCCATTACCTATCCCAGGAAAACCTTTCTGGGGGGGTTATTAATAGGATTTACATAATTTATAAATATTAGCAAATAACTGCAGCTCTGTGTGCTTCCTGAGAAGCAGAAATCAGCAGTATCCCAACTCCTCTGCTTCCCCCAGGTCCGTTCAGCAGCACACCAAGGGCACTAGCAGTCTCCTGGGCACCAGGCAGGCAAATCCAAGCTGACAACACACACACACATCCTTCAAATCAGTGCAGGAAGCAGGGGAGCCTGAGAGCTGTTATAAAATGCCTCCTACATTATGGAGCAGCCAGAAAATTAAAAAATAAAGAGTGAAATCCCCGGGTGGGCTTCCACCCCCCAAGAGACCTCTCCAAAATCCAAGCACTGTCAGGCTGAACTCACCAAAGCAAAGACAAACAAGGTTCCTCCTTTGGAGCTAATGCCTGCAGCAGCTCCTAATCCAGCTATACATGAAGTTTCTGTTTCCTAATTTTGTCTGCTTTTCTTTTGTAATGACAGCATTTCTAATTTTGCAACTTTGGCTTTATTAGAGTGAAAGTTGTTTTCATTCTCAAGTTGGCTAATGTTTAAATGGGCTCACAAAAGCTTGCTGGGCACAAGGGATACCACTTCCACACTCAAAGAAATCAGTGTTTTCAACAAATACTCTAAGCTTCTATAATCCAGGACAAGTTTGGGCATCCAAAGCGTCTGGGAGTGGCTCTCACTCGCTGCAAAATCAGCTCCAGGGCTGCTGCAAGGAATCTGCAGGTGAGGAGGAACCATCCCAGGAGCTGGTTGTTGTCTCCAGCACCACCTCCCCCTGTCCAAAGGTACAATCCAGGACTCCAGGAGATATCACACTGGTGGCAAGGGTGGCTCTGGGAGGGAACTGGTGGGAAAGCATTGGCAGGGGCTGCCCAGGGAGTCCCCATCCCTGGAGGTGTCCAGGGAAGGCCTGGCCGTGGCACTGAGTGCTCAGGGTGGGGACAAAGTGGGGATGGGGCACAGCTTGGACTCGATGATCCTGGAGGGCTTTTCCAAGCTCAGCGTAGAGGGGAATGGTGCTGGAGAGCACATTCCAGTGCAGAGCAGGCTGAGCCTCACCCAGCGTCTGCTGTCAAACACCAGAATGGGACCACTCCACCCCAAAATGCTCATCTCAAACACATGCCTGCACTCTGGGGCCAACCAGTGCCACTGAAAAGCCCCTGGGCAGCAATTCAGCCATGAAGAGTTCAAGGGTGGCTTTAATCCCATTGGAATTCTGGCTCTACCTCTGCCCCAGGCTCAGCAGAGATCACAGGCTGAGGTGTAGCCTGCGGGAAGGAACAACACCAACCTGACCCCAGAGCCACCCCAGCTCCCCTACAGGTGACACCGCCAGCATCCCACGTGTGACCCACTCCAACAGGTCTGCCTAGGAACGTTTCACTAATCCTGAGCCACAAAAAGGCTTAAAATATCTGTCAGTCAGGCTGGCTCCCCGCTGGCCTCCCCACAGCCCTCACAGCCTCGCTGGGAGGATTGTTACTGAGATCGCCAGCGCTGCCAACATGCTGAGGAAAATGAAACCCCCACCATGGAAACAATAGCTATTACAAAGTGTGTAATCAGCAGGAGATGCCATGAATGTTCGTAATTCCAAGGCGTAGAAAGCGTTTTTAAAATGCGTTTACTCCCATTCGTACTTCTTTAATATTTTGCTGCCTAATAGCGGTGTTTTATAGCCAGGCCGTAATTTCAGCGAGGTACAAACTTCTGGAGTATAATGTCAAGCTATGCGGTAGAGTCAAGTAAACATTTGTAGTAATTATATGCCCAGGAGATTTCATCACATCCCAGAATTAACAAGCAGCTCAGTAAATTACATATCACTCGATCTGCAATTGCTCCATCTCCAGCAAAGAGCGCGGCTGTCTCCAGCACTCTGACACGACGTGTCAGCACACAGAGTGAACCTGTCAGGCTGTTATTGTGCACTCACACCAGCCACCACCTTCCCTCACAACGCTACAAACAAAGCTCTGAAGCACAATTTTCTTCCCAGAGAAAACGTGGCCCTAACCAGTGGAAAGAGGCAGTTTGCTCACACCTTGTGATTCGCACTAGAATTCACTTCCTTTTGCTCTGCACATCCAAAGGGATCATTTCAATGTGGTGGTGATCAGTCCTAATTCCAAATGGGTGTTTGGGAACACGGAAATGCTCCCAGGCTCTGGAGAGAGCTGCCTGTGGAGCAGCGTGCCCAGCCAGCAGGAGAGAGGTTCTCGCTGCACACATATGTTCCGAAAGCACTCGCTCCGCACAAAGCTCATTATGCGCCCTGACAATCATTCTGATCGAGCAGAAGCCAAAAGCTACCGCCGCTCCTGCTGGAAACTCAAGGAATGAGAACGGCTCTGATTTCCAAGAGGGAAAATGCAGATTGCTTTTAAATATCTCTTTCTGTACTCCCCCAGCCATGCCAGGGTTACCAGGCAGAGCGATTACAAACAAGCGCCTCGACGAGGAATTTGTGCACAGCAATAAATTGCCCAAGCAGCTGCTGCACTCTGGCTCAGAGATGAGTGCCCTTTAGCGTTTGCTAAAGTGATTTCCTACAAAATCCCTGTCATTTGTCAGGCCACTACCTGGGAAGTGGAATACACTTAGAGCGCTCGCAGATTCATCACCTGCTAATTCTGTTTTCTGAACAGCACAAAACAAAAAGGAGACAATGCTCAGCCATCAACTTCTTGCACATCTCACATCAGTTTTAAGGCAGAGTGGTTGCTGCTTTCCACACAGAATCACAAAAGGGTTTGGGTTGGAAGGGTTGGAAGGTTAAAGATCATCCCATCCCACCCCTGCCATGGCAGGGACACCTCCCGCTGTCCCAGGCTGCTCCAAGCCCTGTCCAGCCTGGCCTTGTGCACTGCCAGGGATCCAGGGGCAGCCACAGCTGCTCTGGGCACCTGTGCCAGGGCCTGCCCACCCTCACAGGGAAGGATTTTTCCTAACATCCCATCTAAACCCACTCCCTGTCAGTGGGAAGCCATTCCCCTTTCCCTGTCCCTGCAGCCCCCTGTAAATAGTCTCTCTCCATCTTTCTCATATTCTGTTTAGGCAGTGAAAGGCCAGTGAGGTCATCCCAAAGCCTTCTCTTCTCCAGGTTGATCAATTCCAGTTCTCTCAGCCTTTCCTCATCTGATCCACACGCCCAGCACACCCGAACCCCACAGCCTTGGGCTCCACGTGGGAGGTGTTGCTCCACTCCAACCCTCCAGGGATGAACTGAGCCTTGGCTTTGCACCCTCTGACCTCCAAAGGGACAGGAGCTGAAGGACGAGGACACAGCCGGGGGCGTGAACAAGCTGTAACAGCAGCAAGCTCCTTTCTGACACAGGAATTTATCTATTCATCTATTTCATTTCCCTGGCAAATTTAATCCTGCTTCTAATCCTTCTGGCTGCAGGAGCGATGTGCTGGAACTGCATCTCTGAGCAGAGTCAGCCTTATCACTCGAGCATTGTTTTCTTTCCCTAAATGACTAATTTATCCTGTGCATCCTCTAATGCCACAGCCATCTGCCAAAAGGTGTTCAAACCATCCACATTGCAACAGACTCTATTAATATGTATTAAAAATCACATTACAGTTGACACAAGCCATTTTTATACATGCATGTGAAAAATACGACTATTATGTTTCAAACTTTCAACTAATCATGCACCACTGGTTTTCCCCCTCTGAGTTTATAATTTAAATCTTTAAATGTTTCATAGCAGCCTCATCAAGCCAAGATTTCTGATGGCTGTGGAGCTCAGACAGCCCATTACAGTAACAACAAGAAAAGGAAATAAAGAAAACAAATAGAAACCTGGTTTTGGAGGGAAAAAAGAAAAGAAATTATTTATAGAGGGCAATAAAGTAATAGCAATTAAGAAATAATGTGAATCTGCTTCCTTCATTGCTTCCCGTGGTGTTGGTGACAGTGCAGGGATGGGGTGTGACATGAATCTGTCCAAAAGGACATCGATGCCCAGCAGACAGAGCAGCTGTGACAGATGACAAGCCCAGAACCGACAATCAGAGGTGACTTCTGCGCAGGCCATGCCAGGGCCAGTCCTGGTGAAAGCTGTCTGAACATCAGCCCCCACCAGCTCCCGGTGCAGGAAACATTCCCTGGTTTCTATTTCACTCCCAGTTTTGGGGCTTTCACTCAGCACAGCTCATTGAACACCTCGGGATTCAGCAGCCTGGAACCTCTGAGCCACCAAAGCCCAGATCAGGGGCACAGAGTCCCCAATACCTGCAGAAACTGCTCCCTGCAGGTATCTGAGGCGATGGAGACGAACATTTCCAGGATTGGGATGCTCTGCTCACACTAATGCCCTCAGCAATCTGTGAGCCCAGTCTCGGGGGTAATTTGAAAATCCCAGAGTGGGTTTTTGGTTTCGTTTTTTGTGGTTTGTGTATTCCCCCTCAAGCACTCGGGAAGCAGATCCTCCTTGGAAGCATTTATTAGACTTGCTGTGGTTTTTCCCACCTGAATTACCTTTTGTGAATGTTAATCACCATCACTATGCAGTTTATTGTCTGAGAAACACCTCCACTACCACTCCCCACCCCCAAAAAACCCAAACCGACAAATTAAAACAAAATTAAACTAAGGTCAGGAGAGAAAACAAGGAACACAAAACTGGATGCCATTTCATAAAGAATTTTCCCGTGATTCAGATCCCTTCCCCATTTGGCCACACTCCTCATTTCCAAACTATTTCAGCCACCTCCTCCTATAAACGTCTTCAAGGGCAACTCTTCAAGAGAGAATGCAATGCTTTTCCCCATTGGGTAGACGAAAACCTCTGGATTCTCATTTTTTATCCCAGCCCATTTTTCAAAGTTGCTGAATGAAGCACCAACTATTAGAATTCAAAGTGCTGCCAATAAATTATTGCATTTAGAGTTGAAAGGTGAACTGAGAAAGGGATGAGGACAACAGAAACAGGTTTTTCTAAGGACCTGGAGAACTTGCAGTTTCAATACTGAAATATATTAATTGCTATGAATTTATGAGGTTTAAAATTATCTGGAAAAGTAATACATGTAAAAATTCAGAATATAAGATTAAGATGCTTACTCCTTTATTTCTGATTCCAAACGAATCTTGTGCAGTTTATGCTCTGCTTCCTTTGGTGACCTGGTACCTATTAACTTTTCCTCAGCAAAAAATACAGTCCAGTGAGGAATTCCAACACCTGCATTCAGGTTTTAGGAATAAAATACATAACAAAATTCCAACCATCCACGTTTTTTGCAGGGTTAGTTGAAGCAATTTATAGAGCTGAAATCCTGCAAGAAAACTAATTTCAAATGGGCACGTGCTGAAGAAGCTTTGGAGAAATAGCCGGAATAATCAAGAGTCATCACTTTGCAAATTCATCTTTCAAGTATTCCATTCCTGCACCTGAAGGAGCAACTCCATGCAGGATTGCTTTGCTTTTTTTTAAGATTTCAAGTCAGTCTGGTTGGGTCATCCTCATACACACAGAGCAGCTGGAAAAATGTTCCATCCACTGCCACAGATCAGCACCAGAGGCCTCTGACACAGCCCCAGCCGAGGGAAGCATGGGCCAGGCACCCCAAAATCTCCTGGGGCCATGGCCAAGGACGGGGGCTGCTGCTGCTCTCTCCCCTGAAGCAGCAACAGAAAAGGAACATCCTCTGAATACTCAAAAAACCCCAAAAACCCCACTCAACCAACCAGCCAAAAAAAACCCCACATAAAAACACAAATGAAAAAGCATGCACAAAACCCCTCCCCAGAAGCAAACCCCAACTCCTTTCAAATGTACTTCACTGCAGATATTGATGTTCTTTTCCCTGAATGCTTGTAAAAATGGAGATAACAGAGAGGAAATGAATTTTGAACTTCATCTGAACACAAAACATCAGCTGATGGCGGAGTGGGTTTCAGAAATCCATTGTGCTAAGGAGGAAAACTTGAATTTCTCCCCAGCATCCCTCCAGATAGACGGCTAATCCTGTGATTAATTTTAATCTATCAGAATAATGCTTAATTATTAACAACACTCATCCCCGAGTTCATTTCAATTATTAACACTTGATTACCTATTAATTGATTGTATGATTTTTTCATCAAGTTTGTCCCTAGGACTGGTGCAATTCCAGCTCCTTCCTACACCCTGAATTCACCCATGGCCCTGCTCCTGGTTGTAAACACAACACCTAGGAGGGAAAAGTCACCATCTGTGTCAGAAATTTGTGCTTTTGAGGAAGTTTTTTGTATGAAATGAAAATATCTTTCATTCCAAGGTTGTATCAACCTGATTTTACCACTCACAGCCAAAATCCAGAGAACAGCAATCATTTCCCCCAGTGTCTGTGGCACTGCAGACCTGCCTTCGCACAAACCTAACAGTTTGCTTTTAAATTAAACTTTAAACTAAACCATTTTACAAAATATTTAATCACACAGAAAGCAGAATGTGAACTTTCTTTCAGGGGAGATCATGTCTCTGATAAAGAATTCTCTTTAACCTGCCTGAGAGGAACTTTGGATTCAAAAATGCCCAGACCCATTGGATGCAACTTCCATGACAACAAACTATAATTAACAGGCCAACTTACACATTATTCATGATTAATGGTTATACTTCATGAATAAAATCAACTTTTACAACTTTTCCCCATCTTAAAAATCCCCTTTTCAACACTGATTTTCAAACTGCCACTCATCTCCACCACTAGAACTAAGAGCACAACACTCAACTGACGGTTGTGGTATCTCAGTGTGAACTGAGCTCTGAGTAAGTTACGGCACAAAGATTTCACACACATTTATGGAAATTCTGCTCCTGTTCTGAGGAAACTGCCACAAAAAGCCATATGGCATTCAAGGGCCATTTTCCTGGAAAATACTTGGCACTAAAGGGCAATGGACAGTTAACAATTGTACACACTCACATGGAAACAAATGTGATTATTTGCGAGAGCATGTGGGGATAGGACAAGGGGGAATGGATTCAAACTGAGAAAGAGCAGGGCTAGATTGGATATTAGGGAAAAAATCTTTACTCAGAGGGTGGTGAGGGCTTCCCAAAGAAGCTGTGGCTGCCCCTGGATCCCTGGCAGTGTCCCAGGCCAGGCTGGACAGGGCTTGGAGCAGCCTGGGACAGTGGAAGGTGTCCCTGCCCATGGAAACAGATGAACTTTAGGTCACTCGCAACCCAAACAATTCTGTGATTCTATGAACACATCAGAGCACAAGAATATTAAATCTGAAGGGGAAAATTCAGAATGGAAAGTTGCATGAAAGCTGGCTTGGAATTATAAAGGAATAAGACAACAATCCAGACACACAAGGGGGCTCTGAAGGTGAAGGAGAGGATATAAATAGCTCTAAGAAAGAAAATGCCAAGAAAATCCCTCTAGGCCTTGGCTGCTGTTTCATTATGGACATGACACCCCCTCCCTGCTCCCTCCCACCATGAGGCACCAGCAAAGCCCTGGCGACCTTCACAGCCAGGAGCTGCAAGGGTGCAAGTGGAGAGCAGCGAGAAGAGTTTGGGAGTTACAGCACATCAAAGGCTTGGTGACACTGGAGTAATAAGAAATAATGAATATTTAACTCCCAGTTCATATTTAAAAACCTATTAATGTTTTATTTTGTCATCCGTAATGAAACAAGAAATTGGGCCAGTGGTTCTTGACGATATCCATGGTGAGTGAGGAAAACTGCTGGGCCAAAACTGAGGCAGGAGTTGGGCAGCTGAGGGCTGGGTTTGGGCTGGGGCAGCCTCAGCCACAAAGCAGCAGGGCAGCCTGCACTCTGCAAAAGGTTTGCGAGGGCAGAGCACGAGCTCAGGACACGATGGTGGGGGTTCCAAACCTCTATTCTGACCTTGCCACTGCAGCCTCTGCCTTTCCCACATCCCAGCGGTGTCTTTAATTAAGGAGATTGCCCTGGACAGGAGGCACGATTTCAAATTTCAATTCTGACTTTACATAAGATTTTGCTGAACTTTCTGATGCACCTTCTTCTTCCATCCTTTGGACACCTGCTTGGATTAATTCAATTGTCAGGGCAATGTGTGCAATAAATATGATCCCTGCACTTCCCATGGGAATACACAGATCTATTATAATAACAGTACATTTAACCATGGCTTTAAAGCACTATTTAAGCCTTATTTTGAGGCGCAGTTGTTCCAAGTTTGCCAGGAAATTCAGGCTTTAGTCACAAATAAAAGGATGCTGAAGTTGGCCTTGCACCAGTTCAGAACAGAGGTTGGAAATGTTTGAAAGCACCTGTGATGCTATGAAAAGGATTAATTTGACTGTGCAAACCCCAGGTAAGATGAGTGAGTGCCCAGGGTATCCAGCAAGGAGGAATCAGGGGAATTCTGCACTTTGGAGAGCTGAGCAGGGCACAGCCTCTGCTCCCACCCAGTGCTGGGGGCACTCAGCTCCTGCCCTGCACGGCTCCCCAGGGCAGGGAAGGTGACAACAGGGACAGGACATCGGTGACAATCACCAACAGAACATGGGTGACAATCAGTGCCAGGACACTGGTGACCATCACTGCCAGGACATCGGTGACAATCACCAACAGGACATCAATGACAATCAGTGCCAGGACNATCACTGCCAGGACATCAGTGACAATCAGTGCCAGGACACTGGTGACCATCACTGCCAGGACATCGGTGACAATCACCAACAGAACATGGGTGACAATCAGTGCCAGGACACTGGTGACAGTCATTGCCAGGACATCAGTGACAATCACTGCCAGGACATTGGTCACAATCACCAACAGGACATCAGTGACTATCACCAACAGGACATCGGTGACAGTCACTGCCAGGACATCGGTGACAGTCACTGCCACCAGGGCCCTCACACTCTGCTGCTGCCAGGGACCTGGGGCAGCTCACAGGAGGAGCAGTTCCAGCCCCAGCCCCAGGCTGGAGGGACTGACAGGAGCAACAAGGCTCACGGAATAAACCAGCTGAGACAAAATCCAAGATTTTCCCTCCTGGAGCAGCAGTGACAATGACAGAACCCAGAGCTCTCCCAGGATTCCTTCCTGCTGCTCCCCCATGGTCCAACAGGCAGGATGAGGTCCCCTCCCAGCAGTGTCCCCTCCCTGGCGCCACTCTCACCTCTCCATTCCCTCACCCAGGGAGACAAAACCCTCAGGACTCCTCACTCCTTCGGTGCTTTCCCCTCTTCTCACTCCACACCAAAACCCCTGGAGAACACAGAACTCCAGCAGTGTGGATACTCAGCCCTGGGGCACACTGAATTTCAGAGAACACTTTTCCCAGCCTGGGCTCAGCCAGTCGAGGCTTACCTCCCCTGCTGTAACTCAATCCTTTATCTTGTGACAGGCCCTATCCGAGCAGAGCTGCTTTGCATATCCTATTACTTATCAGAGCATTTAGCCACAGGACCCTCTGGAGAGCACATTAGAAAAGATTAGGGACTAATTTGACCAAAGACTTCCCTGGAGAGCAGCGGTGCTCCAGTGCAGAAGACACAACTGCTGCTGCAGCCCAAGAGTGAGGGATGAGCAGAGAAAAGGTTAAAGCTTCCTGCTTTGGGCTCTCTCCAGTTTAAACTGGCTACTAATCCCTAATAATTTAATTTATTTGCATTAACGGACCAGGGAGTCAATATTTGCGTTAGCCTATTGCGCAAAATAATTCGAAATGTTTCTTCTAAACCTGGTTCAATTTCATTTCTTAATGCTAAAGCACCTTTATTTCACAAGATACCAGGAGCCTGATTAATATTTCATGCTTATTACTTAGGCTCAGCCTCACAATAATCAATTCCTAAATCACAGGACTGGGGTGGGAGTGTTCAATCTTTTGGAATTTTCAGTGCACCTCTGATTTGCAATGAATTTCCATCAAGCTGATTTGTTTCTATTATCATACACGAATCCTTATTGTTAATTAAAAGAGACAAATAAGTGTCCTGTTGTCTCTGCACTTGCGGTGTTTATTTCCTCTCCTTCTTCTCACGTTCTTCCTCTGCACTTTTTGCCTACAAGCCATAAAGTTCTGAGTGATTTCCAGACACAAAGTTCCTGAATTTAATCTAAATTAAGCCCCATGTCCAATTAGATAACAAATCCTTGCAATGTAAGTATTCACACTTGGTAAATACTGCATGATTGTAATTACAAACCTAAAAATCATAACATGAAAGTTTTGATTAATGCTTCAAAGCAGATTTTCCAGCATTTTGTAAATGGAATCCATCTGATTCATCCTATATGTGATTGCTCTGTTTGGCCTTAGGCTACAAAATTTAATTTTTCAAACTATTTCTTCCCCTTAAAAATGTTTCTGCTGGGAAAATTGGCCACTTTCTTTCTTTCTCATTTAAAGATCTTTGAATTCAAGCCATACAGCCAATAAATATGTCTTGAGTTCATTATTTTCATTATTTAAAAACGAAGGTGGTTTTTACAGTGACAGAATCGCCCCTGAGTGGGAATTGTGACTTTGGGAAGTTGAGTTGCTAAATTTCAAAGGTCTCTCCTGCAGGAACAATCAACAAACAGCCAATTTTCTTTCCTAGCCCTTTTCCAGAGCCTTTTCACCTGCAATTGAGGACAAAAACGATGGTTGGAAACACTCCATTCCTACTCCCAAACACTCCGATAAAACCAAAAATGTATTCAGATTTATTTCTAGGTTTAAGACGGAATAAAATCACCTTACTGGAGTGCAGGAGCATCCTTCAAACCTTCCCTTCTGGGAAAGAGGAGGATTCCCACGTCCTCCTTTCGCAGGAATCAACTCTGAATATTAACCTGAGTTTTCCATCCTGCCAGAGCCAATCTGGGCAGCCCCAGCCCATCCAAGACGTTGTTCCTGCCAGGATTTGGGAACCTGCACTGCTGATAATTAACATCCACCGCCCCTCTGAGCAGGAGCAACCCTGCTGACTTTCCTACCACAAGATGCAGAATTTTAATATTTAACAGCCACAGGGGGGAAAAAAAGAGGGACGGATGGGAGGGGGGGGAAAAAAGGACTGTTAAATTCTTAACTTTCAGTGCCTAAAGGGGATCAGTCCAGTCTGAAAATATCTGTTTGGACAGTTATGGACAGAGCCTCAGAGCTCAGTGTCAGCTCAGACAGATGAGCTGAATATTCACAAATTCCTCACCCGCCACTCATAAATGACTTTTCTTTAGCCAAGCAACCAACAGCTCTGCTGGCAAACTGTGGGGAAAAATAAGATCCCACCCAACCAGACATTTCCTGTGCATATTTCATGGATTCTGGGCGGAGTGAGCAGTGAGGGGGTGAGGAACCTGTGCTCTCACTCACTGTTTTCATCAATTTTTTCTTTTTTTTTTTTCAAAAGCCTGTACAAGGAGAATTAAAGCTTGTTTTGTGGAAGCAGGAGTGGAAAAAATCCCAATCACACCAATGCTCATGGGAAATAAGGTGAATTCTATTAGAAAAGTCAAACCTATAGGCACTAAAATTTCCCCCTCAGTGTTATTTGCCAGGCTTTTCACAGATAGATGGGAAAAATTCCTTGATCTAATGCACAAAAATATCTTCACTAATACAAAAACCTAAACATGCCAGGGTGGGGCATTCTGAAGTTTTATCCTCCTGAATCCTGTTATTCCTCTGGAGAAATGTCAGCAGAGAACCGAGCAGACAGGAGAGCTGGAAGGCTGATTAAACCACATTTAAAGCACGAGAAGATGCAAAACGGAGTATTTTCCAGGATCATTAAAATAAAAACCTTAATTACAGAAGCCAGGTTTATCTGTGTCATCCAATGTCACAATACTTCAAGGCAGATGATGAGGGAGAAAAAGGCAAAAATCCCCAACAACTGCATCCAGCAGCAGAGCAGTATCTGCATTATTCATCATCAGTCGTGCAGTGACAGATCCAAAATAATTAGTATTATTCACATTAAGTTATGCAATTCCCCTGCCTAAAGAGAAGCCATAAAGAAATGTAAAGTAATTATACAGCAGAGATGCTCTGGATGGGTTGGGAAGTTCTGGTGGAGCAAAGCTCCGGCTTGGAGTGAAGAGGAAAAACAAAACTTGTTCATAACATGGAGCGGCAAAAAAATGCAGTTGTCCAAGGAGAAAAGCAAATAAATTGAAAATTCAGATGTTCACCTCACAGATTTGGGAAACCTGTGACTTCACAGTAAAAGCAGAAGAGAGGGAAATAAAAAAGATGTAAAAGAAAACAAAAAATAACACAAGAAAAGAAACAGAAAATAAAAAATAAAAAAAAGGAAACAAGATACAAAAAAGGATATAGAAAAGATAAAGAAATATGCATATTTTATTTATATTCCTTTAATCTGAGCTTTCATGACAAAAACCTAGGACAGTTAAGTGTGGCACAGAAACCTAGAATGGTTTGGGATGGAAGGAACCTTAGAGCCCATCCAGTGCCACCCCAGCCATGGCAGGGACACCTCCCACTGTCCCAGGCTGCTCCAAGCCCTGTCCAGCCTGGCCTGGGACACTGCCAGGGATCCAGGGGCAGCCACAGCTGCTCTGGGCACCTGTGCCAGGGCCTGCCCACCCTCACAGGGAACAATTCCTTCCCAATATCCCATCCAACCCTACTCTATTTCAGACTGAATCCATTCCCCCTTGTCCTATCACAATTTTTTTCCTGACGAAATTCAGAAACTTTTAACTCTACAAGAATCTCTGACTGAAACAATAATTGGCATTTACTTACAGTCCATACAGAGCCCAAGGTAGAATGACCACTAAGGGAACATGAAAGATAGGAAGAGATTCCTGGGGACTTCAGCAGAGTTTGGCTCCAGAAAGAATCACAAGAAACTGCAGCACAGCTTTGATAAACCTTCAGAATCTGGAAGGACACTGTCTCGATGTGCAGCTGTCCCCATTTATTACAAAGACAGAAAGAAGCTGCTTTCCCTCAGAAGGAGCCAGAAAGGAAAAAAAAAAAAAAAAAAAGCTGTCAGGCAAAACCTGGCACATCCCAGAGCAGCCAAATCTGGAGCTCATTAGCCCTGGGGACTCTGCACCTCCTCGTGCCAGCTGGGAATGTTCAACGCTGCAAATGGTTGTGGTAGGACACTCTAAAAATCTCATCAGTGCTGAAGAGAATGTGATTTCAGCAGAGGAAATCAGTGCTTTCTGAAAGGTCCCCACAGAGCACCTGAATTAGAGTTCTTCAAAACTCAGATGTATCAGAAATACAGTTAGCAAAGAAAATCTGGTGCATCTGGTCAGCAAACAATTGGCAAAGAATCTAATTCCTCAGTGACCAAGGAGACAGAAAAGGTAAAAGGAATTGTCCCAGTAAAGGTTGTTTTAGATGTGTTCTAAGAAGCAGAAAGCACTGGACGCTTGAGAAAAACTCAGATTTCTCAGCTCTGAGGGGACACTGGGCACAGTGAGAGACGGAGAAAACAGGGTTTGTTGGGAGAGATAAAAGAAAAGAAAAAAAAATATAACAGCAATAACAAAACCCACAAAACATTGGGGCTAAGACAGGAATTCAGAAAGCTGACTTTATAGGAAAATACCCTAGAGATGTGCAATAACTGAGGCTCTGTGACACAAAACTGCGAAGAGCCAAGAGAAGGGGAGAGACAAACACAGACACAAAACACCAACTCCGTCTGCTCAGGGACACATCCCAAACATCTCCCAAAGTGCTCTGCCACCCCCACACCCCCAAACCCTGCCCTGCACACCAGGAACCAGACAATAAATGCCTCACACCTTTCTCTTTCTGGCAACACCACCCAGAACCAGCCATGAGACCCCAAAACTGCTCAGAAATTCCAGACCTTCCTGGGGGAGCCTCTGTGCCTCTCCTGCTCCTCCTCCTCACTGCTCAGGATGGCTCTGGGACCTCTCCTGTCCCCTCATCCTCCTCCCGGCTTGGTGCCACCTCCTTTCCTCCAGCTCGGAGCAGCTTCCACGAGGAATGCTGGCAATTCCAGGGAATTTCAGTCACCTGGAATGCTCTGCAGATGCTCTGAGTGGCCATTTAAGCAGTGAATCATCTTTTCTGGGAGCCTTTTAAGGAACTTGCCTGGCACATTTTCAAAGCGCATTTCTTAATACCAAGTTCTGCAATTTGCAGGGTGATCCACCCCGGAGGTGGAAATGGGGATCATATGGCAGCAGAACCACATTTATCTGGGGAAAAGCGTTTAGCACTACATTTTCCTGTACGTGGCACTTGCAAAGGGTGATCTTAAAATATCTGAGTTTGTCCTTCTGCCCTGCTTCAATTAACTCCTCTTTTAAAGGGACTCAGCTGAACTTAGCCAAGACTTAAATTCTGTCTTCCGTTGCAGCTGAGCAAATTATATTCTAAATATTTTTTAAATTAATTCCGCAATTCCGCTCATTTCTATCTCTCAGTATTAAAACTACCCAAAGCTTTTCCAAAGCTTTTCTCTTTTGTTTGTTTGATTGTTTTGGGGTGTTTTTTGCAGTTACCAGCAGCCTATCCCCTACACCTGCCCTGACTTTCTGGGGGGTTTCTGTTAAGATCAGCCTAACAATAAATTTTATACTGCTGGATAAATTTATATATAAATTTATAAAGTAAATGTTACGAATTTTTATATAAAAATTACTGAAGGTACCATGAAACTTTGTGTAATTAGCATGTAAATAATTAAAACTCAAGTATGATCCCTTCCAACAAGTCCATCCTAAGCTATGATGGCCTCTAACACAGTTTCTCTTAGATCATCATGAAATATTTCCAGATATTCATTTTTCCACCCTCAATCTGCAAATTACAGAGAGAACCAGGTTCCTTCAAGGTTCACCAGAAGTCCCTCTATCAATTTATGATATGTGGCACCTTTCTTTCCATTTACATTTCCAAACAGTAAATTATTTTTTTATTATTCTGAGTTTTTGAGCAGAAGTCAGCGCGTACTTGCTTTTGCTACATCACCCAACTGCTGCTTCTCTGCAACTGCATGGTTTGAGAAAAGCCTGGAAGTATTTTTATCCCATTTTCCAAAGAGGCAGTGGGTTGCAGATGGGTAAAAGTGGCAGACTTGGAGACAAAAAAACACAACCCAAGTGAGTCAGAGAAATCTGATGATTCATCCAAACCCAAGGGAAGAGGAAGAAAAGAGATTTGGTCTCATGTCTTGCTGTAAAACAAGTAAATAATACCCAATGCATTCAGGCTGTGGATCTGGACAGCTCAGCAGGGAATTGGACAAAGTCCTCCACAGAAACAGCCATAAATTAACAGTCCTGTTGAAGGTTCAGGGTCAGAATTTTTCCCCATTCTGTTGCTAGGCAACCAATGACCAGGTATTTAAGGACCATTTAAGAGATGAAAGAAGTGGCCAGGGTGGGGCAAGGGGAGGAGAGATCTGGCCATGGGAAAAACTTGCTTGCTGCCCTAACTTCGGGGAGGCAACAATGAGCAGAACAGCTGTCTCCCTTCGGCTGCGACTGCAGAAAAGCCCTGCTCTGCACTGCCTTCTCTACCTGGTGGGTGAGCTTTCGTTTGGGAAAGGGGTACAGAATTCCAACCCCCTTTTTCTCCTCCTGGAGGGCGCATTTTTCCCGGCTGTGCTGCAGCTGTCACCTCCCCATGTCCCACCAGTCAGAACACACTGACACGACTGCGGAGTTCTTGACGCCTTTTGCTGGCTAGTCCAGGTGAGCCCATCCTGCTGGTCCATCTCCCTGCTCTGAGCTCCCTGCCCAGCCCGTCCTGCTCACACCATCCCTGC
>VZRL01001506.1:148645-273233 GCA_013397895.1 Origma solitaria
GCCCCTGCTGGCTGTGACCGGGACTGCACCAAAGGGACAGTGCCTGACAGCCCAGGGACATCTGCCACCAGGTTTGGTTTTGTTTGCTGCTACTATCATTGTTATTGATTGTTTGCCTCGTTACAGATACTAGTAAAAAACTATTATTCCTTTTCCCGTATCTTTGTCTGAAAACCCTGATTCCAAAGTTATAATATTTTGGACAGAAAGGGTCACATTATCCATTCTAAGGAAGGTTCCCACCATCCTTAGCAGACACCTGTCTTTCAAACCAAGACAAATCCATAATCACTAATTAAGTTAATTCCTTATGTTACACTTACGTCTCAATGAAATGAGATATTATGGAAGTCTGGAGAGATTAATACCAGAATAATATTCCCAAACATACACCCAGCAATGGAGCAGGGATGAACACCTTAACGAGCAGGTTGCCAATATGTGCTCTGATGTCAGAGCTCCTACAATTGGTCATTGCACATGGAACACAATATTTGTCCTTTCTACATATAAATAGGCACCTGGGGTCTGTAAAGGACACTTAACTCTCATTAAGATGAATCAATGCGATTATTTAGATATTTTAACCCTGAAAATCCTTGTCCTTTGCAGTTCTACCACTCCACAGCAAAACACTCCCTTACCCTTTCACATATACACAGAAAAAAAATCCAATTCCTTTAACACATGATCCTTTTCCTGATACATTTCTCCCCAGTGGTGGCAGAACATTCCTTTGCTGCCTTGTGGTACAATCCTCCTCCATTCACCAGCATCTGGGCATGGAATATTAACTCCTGTGGGGTCCAGAAGGGCACTGTCCCCTCAGACACAGCACTAAATGCCTTTTACTGTGTTTTTTACTGCTTTTCTTTTTACACTGCTTTTTTTCCCCATTGTCCTGAAAGCATGACAATGACTTTGAACAGAACCAGTGTGCCAACAAACCAAAGTTCAAGCTAATCCCAATACCAGGCAACCTTTTCTCACTGATCTTTAACACCTACTGCAAGAAGGGAAAATGAAGTTTCAGGGCTGGACATTGCCAGCAATCCTCAGGGAGCCCAAAGGCTACAGCTCGTGATGGGAACTTCAAAAAATCTGACAAAAGCATTAGCAGTTCTGAGGGAGACAAATGTTCATGTTCAGCAGCTTGGCTGAAGAGAGCCTTTAATGAGTGGCATCGAGAGCTGCCCTTCACTGCAAAGCAAGTGACAAGCAGGAAGTTTTGCCAGTGCTCTCTGACGATGGTTGTTTTGGTGTTCCACAAGAGCCTTGGCAAGGCTAAAATACAGAAAAATTTGGTCAAGCCACTCCTTCCCAAAATGCTGGTTTTGAAAGCAAAAATGCCTCTGTTGTCATCTTCATGACAAAATGATCATTTATTCAATGCAAGGCTGGGCTTTTGGAGTTTTAGTGAAAAATGCTGAACTATCCAAACTCTACCCCAGCTCCAGGGACTGCCTCATCCTCACCCACCAGCCCTGGGGACAGGACAGCAGCACCCCAGAGGGGTTGGGGGTCCCTAAATACATCCCTTTCCCAGCAGTTCACCAACATGCCTGCAGAGAAAAACTCAAGTGTGAAAACCCTTCAGAGAGAGATGAAAATCCTGTGTAATGAGCATGGTTTGGAAAAAAACGTGCATATTGATTGGGAGGATAAAGGTCATCATGTTGAAGTGGACTGGTTTCATGACAACCAGTTTTTTAGATAAAGGGGGTCAAATGCTCTTTTCTGGGCCAGCTTGCTGAGGAAATGGGGCTCTTTCCACTTGTGCACCCTGTCCCATCTACCCAAACCCCTCCATCACTGGCAAGCAGGGCAGCTGCAAAGGATAGAAACTCCATCCAGTGCTTCCACTGAGGAAAAAGACATTGGAAATTCTGTTTGAGAGCATCTGAGTGGCAAATCTCAGTGCATTTGCCAGCAGCTCAGGCAGGCTGTGCAGAACAAGGGCTGTGAGGAGCCCAGGATTATCTCCTGCCTGCTGGGGAAGGCACAACAGGCACGAGCTTTGCCCCGTGCAGGGACTGGGAGCATCAGGCAGGAGGAAACCAAGACAGGCTTTTGGGTTCACAGGTTACAGAATATCTTGTTTTGTCAGAAAGGCTCGATTTTTAATTACCTGCAGAGAATTGCCTTCCCTGTTATTTTGTGCTCTAGGGTTATTATTAACTTTTTAACATAAATCTGCATTGTAGAACTGTAAACCCGAGTTGGTTAATGAAAACAACCACCCTGTAGGGACACAGCAGCTCAACAGATGATCAAAAAGCCTTTTTTGCATCATTAATCTGCAGGATTTCATGAAAGAATTAAGAAAAATAAGCATTTCTCTAATGCAGGCGCGGAGCATCCTTGAAAACATCAATCCCTCCCCCAAAACTAGTTTGCCCAGAACCACTGCACAGCAACAAAGAGTCCCTCAAACCCGAAATGAAATCATTTAGCAGCAAGAACTCAGTGGAAAGCTCTCCTTGCCCAGTGGAAGAGGTTTCATAGCCCTCCCGCCTGCCCCCTGCACTCGGTCATTAATTCCCAAATGAGCGCACACAGTGTCCCTTTGTCTCCTGTCCCTCGTTAGTGTCCCCTCACTCCTCTCCCCGAGACACAACTCGGGCTGTGACGACAGAGCCCTCGTGGGGAGCTCCAGCCAACACAAACTGACCAGCAAAACACAAAGGTTATTCCTCAGCAGCCTCTCCCAAGTGCTCGGCACATGGAAAATCCTCTGTGACAACATCCCGGCCCCTTCCCACCTTCCAGCAGCCCTTCTCCCATGGTTATCCCAGCTCCAGCCTCAGCACATGCAGGAACCCACTGAGCATCTGTCAGGGCCTGCCTGCCAGGCACAGATGAGAGGGAAACAACCCTTTGGAAAAAGTGTGCCTGGTAAACCTGGGAGAGTGGCAACAGTACCCAAGTTCTTGGATTTAATGAGGCAACAGCACTCAGGAAATGTATAAACACCATTTATACATTCCTGAATGTATATCTGGAAATAATTCCCTTGCAATGAACTCATGGGGAAACTGGTTTTGCCCTTCCTGCTAATGATAATAAATTCCATCCCAGTTCTTCCAGGCACTAGATATCCCTGCCCCATGCTTACCCTTAGCCCTGTGTGCAGGGACAGAGGAACAACTGAGGGGAAAAGGTGCATCAAGCCACTCTGCAATAACTCATTTCCCTGCTTTGCCACACTCAGACACGATCAATGGTTTTGTTTTTGGCAGGATAAAAAATGCTAAGCTTGGCAGGGAAGTGTTTAGAAGAAAATTATTTTCTTTTTTTCAAATGTAGTGAGGAAATATGCAAAGTGAGATTTCTGCAAGAGATATCTGCCTGCTTGGGAATCCTATTTCCAGGCAGCCACAGAAGATGGCACAGCCAAATAAACAGATTAAAACCCAGAGGCTGTCGCTACAACTGAACAATGATCCATCTTAGAGCTGCTCAGGAATAACTTCTACTGCAACAATTTATGATGTGGCCTGACAGGAAGGGTTTGGAGGGAACATGTCAATAGCTCAGCAGCATTTAAAGAAAACCCCCAAGTCATTTGTCACGTCTGTGTCAGGCCAGACTCAGGTGAGACGCTCTGTATCGAGACAGCAGCTTTTAGAAGTTGGAGCTGCAGTGACTTCCAAGCCTCCTGTTGCTGACAGGGGGTGGATTTAGGGGGGCAGGGTGTCATTCTGTGAGTCTCCTCAGCCTGCACCGTGGCATGGACAACAGGGACTCATCCTGAGCATCCCTAAGGAGCAGCGAACACCGGAGCAGGAATTGGAGCTCCTGGACAAACAGCAACTCGTGTGAGCGTGTCCTTGTCACCATCCCGAGCCCTCGTCATGGACAGGAGAGATAAATGCTGCTCTAAACACGGGCCGGGGACAGAAGGGCAGGGCTGGTGCTGCCCAGGGCTGGCACATCCCCAGGGCACAGAGGGAATGCCAACCCCACCTGGAGATGAACACTTGGGCTGTTTTTTCCTGGAGAAAGCTCAGCTCGGTGAACCCCATCCAGGAGGGATCAGGGTGTCAGAATTGGCATCCAGACTGGGAAACAAGGCAATTCCTCACCACATCAGCACCCAGGTACTGCTGCCGCAGGATAAAATATCGGCAATGCCAAGAGCTCAGTCCACAAATCCCACCTTTAAGTGGCGCTTTTTGAGACCTTCCTAATTACCGCAACTTCAGAGAAAATTGCAATTCTAATTTCTACACTGATCCTCTTCCTAGTTTTTATTAACTTAGTATCTTACCTGATAAGGAAGAAAATTAATGCAAATTTTTTTTGTTAATTCAGGGGTTTTTTCCTATTCTTTGACTGACTTTTCTGAATTTGCCTCACTGACTTCGTTAGGGTCCTTGCACATGAGGACTGTTATTTATCTGACCTGGCTTCCAAAATAAATGCCATTGGTAAATTAATTCTATAATCCCCTTTATGTCACAGAATGCAAATCTGTATACATAGCATTTGCTTATCTACTTTTTGCTATTAATTCTTACATTTTTAATCACTTTCCATTCTCTGGCATTTACTTACGTTGTCCTGTCAAATAATGAATTTAGAAAACTATTCAATGGCTCAGTCACTTTCAGAAAATGAATTTATATTTCCATTTCCCGAAGGGTACTGTGTTGAAATGCAGTAGGAAAACGTAACCACCCCTGCAGTGCACTTATAAAAACAATAATAAAGCTGCCTGGCTATCATGGGTTTGGTGAGTAATGCAGAAATGTGGATCTTCAATTCTTCCAATCCAACTAATGAAGACTAATTAAGCAATAAGAAGTCGTTCATATAAATCCTAATGAGTTTTTCTAACCCTTCAGTAGCTGAATTAAGTGTTATTAATCAAAAAAGGTGAAGATGGTCACTTACAAAGAAACCTTTTCCTTTTGGTGATAAGATCCCTTCTTCCTAACTTGCCTGCAAAAAGGGATTTTAAAGATAAAGGGCAACACTAGTCCATTATCTACCTGGGGAAGAACTGCAAATCACAAAAGGTTGGCATTTTCTATGCCTTTTTAAACCTATTTCTTCACAAAAAGATGTTTTACAGTGACCAGACTCTCAACAGAATTCATTTTAACTTGGAGCTTGGGCCACAGAGTGAACAGAGAGCTGAGGACTTTGTGGGTAAGACAGAGCTGGATAAGTCATTAAGGATTAAATTCCTTTTGAAATACTTCAGGTATCTGCTGAAGTTCTCTTTAAACGATCAGTAATTAGTTTTTAGCACTCTCTGGGAATGACTGAGGGCAAGAGACGGCCAAAGAGAGAAGATTTTTTACAAATGGGAAGGAGGAGGTTTCCTTAAGTCTAAATTCATATTGCCGGAAGACCCAGGAACAAATTATTAAACAATGAAATTCTAAGTACCTCCAGGAATATAAAGTGAGAAGAAACTGCCAAGATGTGAAGTTCCAATCATGTCAACCCAATCTTTCTTTGGTTAAATGAGGATAATGACTCTATCATAAAAGGGAATTCGATGTGATACATTTTGAATAGACAAAATATGTTTGTCACAGTAAGGTCCATTTACCAACTTGTGAATTTAGACTGACAATAAATACACTCAAAGAAGAGTTTTTGACTGTCCACTTCCAAACTGAGGGCCCACACCAGCACATGCACAGGTGTTTGACTTGGTCCCATATTTTTATGAGTGACTGAGGTCATACAGAGCGTGAGGGATTCACCAGGACCCTAAGGGACAACACTTACGGTGAAAATCAATCTGAAATCACGATGATAATTTAATAAAAGATATTAAAAGTCCTTCCTATTTTGGAAATAATCAAGGGCAAGATTTAACACTTCTTTTTTTTTTTTTTTTTTAATAGGCAGCAATCAAGTGAGAACAGAGGTTGGAAAGGATAAAACCCAAACATGAGTCAGCAAGGAGAGGCTGCTGCCAGAGACAAGTGGTGTTTGGGGAAATATTACCAGATGTTAACCACAGGACACAGGAGGTAATTATCCGTGTGAGAGTCAGAAAACATGACCTAGAAAGGAGGATATTTGCTCACTCCATACAGAGAGAGGGCTGGAAAAGGGACAGGGCAGCAATATTCCAACACATGGCAGGGTTTAATTAAGAAAGCTCCAATCAGCTGTACTTTGGGAACATCACTAGTGGCTGCCTTAATTCCCTGAGAGGGAAATTCAGGACAGATAGTACGGAAAGCTTTGTGAACTATACAGTTAATCATCTGAATACATTATCTCCAAGAAAGCTGCTGTGACCCACGCTGGGAGCTTCTCAAATGACCTTGACACGACCACCTCTGCTGGAGGCAGGACATGCACGGGGGTCCAGAGGGCTCAGCTGGCTGACCCCTTAAAATTTGTGCCAGATTTGTATTTGAGCACATTGTTTTTAGTGTCCAAACCCAATAAATAACATCTTATAGAAATGTCATCTCCTCTGGAACAAAATCATTTACTTTGGCACAAGTGATGCTGCAGCACCAGCTCTGTAATATCTTCCTTTTCAAATCCACATTAGATACCTTCAATTCAAATAAAATACAGACAATAAGTAGTCCATTCCTGAGAGTTTCCAAAGCATCTCTCCCTAAAGGCACCTCTTTATCCCAGCGCTCCCAGTTTTAGCTTTTCCGAATACAGTCACATAAAACCAGAACAGGAAAAGCTCCTTGTTACACCTCTAACATTCCTGTGTGCATTGGGTTTTTAACGTGATGTACTCCATATTATCCTTAGGGAAAAGCCATTCAGGAGGAGAAGGGTGGTAGGTACTAAAGTTCCCTCACTGTGATGTTTGTATTACATATTCTTACTCCTTTTTCCTTAATTTACCATACATTTGGTAGCCCCATACAGCATTTTGCAGTAAAGCTTATTTCAGCATCAAAGCAGAGTTTTATATATCAATTTACTGAAGTAACATATGAGCTGTGCTGATGCTGAATTCAACTTTGTATTTTTATGTGATTTTATTAACTCGTTTATATAAAACTGGATTACACTCTATTACCAATCATTTTCTCTGTGTCTACAAGTATATGGCAATAGAGCAGATAAATCTGAAATAACAGGAATAACAAAAGTAGTATTGTGCACAATTATAGCTTGTAGCACCCAAAATCAGACATCATTAACAACAAATGATGATATTATATAAAAGAAGTACCATCTGAAAACTGATTTTACACGGCATATTAAAGACTTGATGGCTCAGGAGATGGGTAATAGAATAAAAAGCCTTTTATCTCAAGGTCATCAATTCAAATCCAAGTCAGACTGATAGCAACTGAAAGCCATTTGATGAGAGTGCTAATGAGCCCAGCCTCGTTACTGGAAATTTAAGAACCACCTCAGCATTTAGCTCTTTCTGCTGCCCCCAGAGCAGAGTCAGGGAGGGTTTGGAGGAGCAGCCCCAGCCCAGCAGGCAGAGCTGTGCTCCCCTCGTTATCCACTCCAGCCCCAGGCCGTCCCTGCTCTGCTCCAAAATTCAGCAGCACTGCTGAGCCTTTCATGGCTGGGAAGGCTGAAAAAAGGGATTGTGCTCCCAGCACCCCGAGTGACCACTTCAAATGATGCAGAGGCAACGCTGCTCGGAGCTGTAACAATTCCAGGTACTAATGCATCACTTTTATTTGATATCTCACTATTTTCCTGGCATGGATCAAATCATGTGCCAAAGTAAAGCAGTGCAGGGAGAGAAAAGGATCCCTGTGCAAACTACAGCAACTGTTCCGCTGCTCTCACACCAGCCAGCAAATAAAGCAGAGCACATATTGCATGGCTTGACAAGCAAATTCAAAATATTCTCAGATAAAATCCCTGGAATCATTTCCTTTGTTCTGGTATAATACCTGCACTACTTACTGTTGGGTCTGGTATTAACATGATGCAAAGCACTGATAAAAACCCCATTGATGTTGTCCTTTTTATGCTGAATGAGATTTTTTTATTAAAAATACCCTTCCAATAAAAGCAACAAAACACTAGAGATGAATTTTCAATTCTTTTTCAAAGGGAAAAAAGGCCTCCCAGAAGGAATTTGCTTTCATATCTTTCATTGGCAAAGCTCAGTGTAAAATCAACACCTACAAATACCTCTTTGCAGGTGATGGGGACACAGAGAAGCACCAGTGTGACATAATAATTATGAATTGAGTAACCTGGACCAGTGGAAAATATCCCTGCCCATGGCAGGGCTTGGAATGAGATGATCTTTGAGGTCCCTTCCAGCCCAAATTCCATTATTCTATAGGAACAGGGTAAGTGTTCCGCATAATCTCCAATTGGAACCCACAAATTCATTTTTAAACCTCCCCAGGTCCCTTCCAGCCCCAGTTCTTTTATGACTCTAAAAATGAACCACCTCACGCTCATGTAAATGTTGTCTTCAGTAGTGCCTGGGTTTAGAGGAGCAGGTTTGGGTTTCAGAAGTGAAAAATGGATTAATTTTAAAGGTACCCAGGTGCTTAAAGATGCATTTTACAACCAGCTTCGGCTTACCATGTCTGGATAATCAATTCCCTTAATTCAATTTTTCCCCAGTGTAATAACCATTAGAAACTCAGCCCTTAGCCAGGGGAGACAGCAGAAATCCCCAAACTCTCCCTTTTCGGCTGTGTCTAGAGATGCCTCAGCACCTACAATTCCTCAACTAAAACCCTGTGGGTGCTTCTTATTTCAGTGCTGAACTTGGCAACTTATTCCTATTTAACCCACAACGCAGTGAGAACAAAACTTTCACATTTATGGAAGCTCTCCAGATAGAATCCCAGAATGGTGTGGCTGGGAAGGGACCCTAAAGCCCACCCAGTGCCACCCCAGCCATGGCAGGGACACCTCCCACTGTCCCAGGCTGCTCCAAGCCCTGTCCAGCCTGGCCTGGGACACTGCCAGGGATCCAGGGGCAGCCACAGCTGCTCTGGGCACCTGTGCCCTGCCTGCCCACCCTCACGGGAATTAATTTCTTCCCAAAATCCCATCTAAATCTACTCTCTGTCAGTTGGAGGCCATACAAATTTTGTATCCCCCGCCAGCCCAAGGTGTGCAGCTGTGCAGCCTCCAACACTGGATTGCCAATTTTTTCCCTTCCAAGTGGTCATGATTTACCAACTCTGATTACCTGAGGTTAAAACCAGAGATCACTTTGGTTCAACAAAGAGCTCCCCCCCTGCCTTGCAGCACCAAATAGCCCAACATACTTCATGTCTATCCAAAAAACTGTCAAAAATACAGAAATATGAGTTTAAGTGGATTTTGGAGTGTGGAAAAATCCCAAATCCATCAGTTAAGGCCATTAGCTCATGTGACACACCTCACTGAAGTCAATTTTCAAGGATAAGCGTGTGACAAGCTGACTGGAGGAATTCTCCTTAAATGCATTATTAATTCACTTATTATTACAGTTATTATAATCTTTATGCAGGGCACTGAAGTTTAATTTGTTCTCTATGAGCTAATCTTTTTAATGAGCCCTTTCTTCTCTTCAGGATGGGAGCTTCCCCAACCACTTATTTAGCTTTTAAGGAAGTCGAAAATGACATGAGTACATACCCTCCTCATAAACACAGCTTCACACACCAGGCCCTGAATTTTAAACGAAAAGGAACAATTACCAACTTCCCCACTGCCAAATATCTTTCAAAAGGTAATAGATTCACGAACTCGAAACGCTCTAAATATAGGAAGTTCATCACGCAATGAAATCTTAATTACAATTCCTCTCTGACAAAGAGGAGAAATGCATTTAAATAAAGAGGCCCTGTGTCAGTAAATGCAGTTATTTGTGGGGCAGCCCTCGGAGCACAGATTAACTCCAGTCTGGAGCCCCATCTGAATGGCTTTGGGTTCATTCTCTGGTCACGCAGGGCAAGGAGGTCATGAGGCTGATCCCTGCCCTG
Organism: Origma solitaria; assembly: GCA_013397895.1. Taxonomy (NCBI): domain Eukaryota; kingdom Metazoa; phylum Chordata; class Aves; order Passeriformes; family Acanthizidae; genus Origma; species Origma solitaria. Next base: position 158,554 of record VZRL01001506.1, read on the forward strand.
AAAACGGGTTCAGAGCAGAGGGAACAGCACAAAAACTGCAAAAATGTGTGGCTGGAGATGGGAACCAAAGGGAGAATCAGCCCAACCCCAAACATGCCCACTGCAGGCACAGCCAAGCTCCAGCTCCAAAGGCTGCAGCACTTTGGGGTTTAAAAACCATGTGGATGTGGCATTTGGGGACATGGGGCTGTGGTGGAATCCCAATGGGGGAATGGTTGGATTTGACCTTAAATGTCTTTTCCGACCGAAATGATGCTGGGATTCCATACAGGAAGCTGCACTTGGAATGTCATTCCTGCATTTCCAGGGTCTCTCCCCTGCAATGGAACAGCTCAGCCCACGGGAGACCCTCACAGAGATCACGGGGTAAGGTTTGGGGGATAAAAGGTGGGAGAAGGTTTTGGAGGTGTGCAAGAAAAAACAACACAGATTGTCCCACAAAAAAAGCAGAGTAAATCTTCCTTCTCTTTCTCATTCATACCCAAAACACAGCCACCCTTCCCATGGTGACCTTTCCAGCTAGGTGGTCTTGAAAGAGGGGAAGTTTACCAGATAACTCGCAAAGTGACAAGGAAATCAGCTTTTCAGGTCAGAGCTGCTCCCACAATGAGATAAATGGAAATATAACCAGATTTTATGGAGATCTGGACTCACACAGCAGCTGGATCCCACTGCCTGCCTGATTAGCTGGGGTTAATCAGAAATCAGTAAATTATTTTCTACTTGGAACAATCACTGATAGTAAGGAAAAAAGCAATTTATCAGTGGGTATAGTAAGAGAATTTTTTAAAAAATCCTAAAAAAATTTAAACACTATTCAGACAAACTACATTTTGTCAGTAACTTTATCATTCTGATTTTTACAGATCACAAAAGTTCACAAAATGAAATTCAGCAGCAGATACGTAAGAAACCTGCTCTCTACAGCAGTCAAGGCCAGCGAGAGGAACACAAAATCCTAACAAATGGTAGCTCAAAAGGAAGTTTTGGTGTAAATAATTCCCATTATAGACAAAGCTTTAGCCTTAGAGCTGCTGTTAATAAAAGTTCTTGGGAAATGCATATATTGGCAGCACTGACTCCCTTTTCACCAGCGACAACAGAAAGAAAACACAATTATAGGAGACTGGTTTTGTTGGGGTTTTTTTTTTTTCTGAATAGGATTTACAACAATGAAATAAATAGACAGAAATCCCTTGCCAGTGTGATTATTTCCTCCAAGCACATCTCACTACAGGAAGGGTCCATGGGCACTGAAATCCCTGGAAACAAACTGTCCTGGAGATGTCCAGGCCATAAATAACTCCAGGCTCCAAACCCTTTTTTCCCTGCTGAACAGTCGTTGGCAGTGCCACCACAAGGGCTCTGCTCTTCCGCTATTTCTCTTCATCGTGCCCAACTTTTAGGAAATCCAAGGTCCATCCTCCACATCCCCCAGCCCCTCCCTGCCCTGAGGGCCACCAGCAGCTGCTGGGGAGCAGAATGGGACTCTGACCTTGAAATAATCGGAGCAGAATGGGCACAGCACCTTTTTCTGCACAACTGAGGGGGTTTCTTACATGTAAAATCCCAATTTCCTCACCAATTAGTCGCTACAAGAGGATAAAGCCTGGCTTAGGGCTCAGCTACACACACACAATAACAAGTGAATGTTTGCTCGAGTTGCTAAAGGAGAAGACAAACAAGCTCCATCTGACCTCGGAGCTGTCAGGCTCTCAAAGCATGTCCACATACTTCAGGGAATTAAAATCGCATGGAATGATTCCAGAACACACCTACGTGCACAAACAGATACACACACACGTGTTTATGCCTTCACAGAGAGCATTTGCCAGGCAGAAGTGGTATCAAATGGCTCCAAAATGGTTACAGAGAGTTCATCTGTGATGATTCAGAAATAGAGGCAAATAAAATCAACATCTAAACCACAGATATTTCATTTAAAAGAAAAATATGCATTTCTAACCGGTACATGCAGCTCTTTCTTCATCAATGCATGGTCAGTTTGTAGTTCTACATCTGAATCCTTCTCCCCACTTTAGTGCATCTAGAGAGAAAGACAAAATTGTGATTTGAGTAATGGCATGTCATATGTTGAATTTATCTAAAACCAGCACCTTTATCAGTACCATTCCTTTGCTTTTTTTTTTTTTTCTGTATACTGAGTTTCTGTCTGATCTCATTCTCCCTGCCCTTCATTTAACTGGAAAAGGAGAGGTTTTTCCATATTTGAATAACAGAAGCAACATACCCCAATGGAATAGAAAAAAAATTGGGCTGAAGTGAGAAGAGCTGATTCTTATTCTAAATCTGGTTTGTGGCCTTGGAACGAGGCACTTTTCTGCACCTCCCTTTCCCCCTCTCCCTTTGCCTTTCTTGTCTGCTTACATTACAAGTTCTCTGAAGTCTCTTAAGTGTTTATACAGCACCAAACAGATAAGATTCAGCTTTCCTCGGAATCACAAGATAACACGAACCCAGAAACAATAAATCTTATCAATCACCCCTTACATTATTGCTCTTCTAACATGAAACGTGTTTTAAAGCGATTTTCAATAGTTACTTTCCTTTAAAGGAAAAGAAGAAATAAAAAAGGCACATGGAAGGAAAGCGCATCTGAGAGGCCACAGATTCCTTAAGTGTTTTTGGTTTTTCCCAATACATTCTACCTGTTTCAAACACATCGACCAAGAGCTGCATTTCTGTATCGACCTCTCTTTGTAAGGACAGGACCTCTGCTATTAACCTTGATATTCCCACCCACAGCTGGATTACAGAATGCTCCACCGTGTGCTGGGAGCAACCAAGGCAAGGAAAAGCCTTTGGAACACCAATCTCACTTTTCCTGCTCTCCCAAACGACCAAACACACACACACTGTACACACAAGACCAACTCCCGTGTCACCCAGGTGCAAAAGAAGCACACAAGCACCATTTTGGTCTGTTTTTACCTCTGCGGGTCACCTTTAAAAGTGATTTTATTTCCAGCCTCTCTGTATGAATGACAAGATATTCAGAGAGACGTCTTAAGGGAGAAGAAGTGATAAAGAGGAATTCAGCTAACCTATTTTCTTTCTTGTCACTACTTGATAATCTCTTTATCTGGGCTCACCCCACCACTTGCAGACATTCTTATTTCCCCGTGGACAGAGTCAATCCTTCTTCCAAAGTGCACAGTGCACCTGCACCTCCTTTCCCTGAGCGTTTCAAATTCATATTGCAAAGTGCCCCTGATCTTTTGGGGTAAATAGAGACAAATCCAGCACACACAGATGGAAACACGTAAAATGTCTGTGCTTATTGCCAGACACATCTTTAACCTGTCAGGGTGTTTCCGTGGCCATGGGCACACAGGGGACATTTGTAAGAACCTCCCCATCAGCAGAAGTTTGCAGTTTCACCAGAACACAATTCACTAGCACATACATTTCACAGTTCGACCCCTCTGCCAATAAATTACGGTTTGTGATGTGAACAGACAACATTTTCCAAAGCTCCGAGGCGATTTAAAAACCTCAATTCTACTTTCAGCTGCACCTTAATCCTCTTGACTCCTATTGATGCTTTAGCTCAGAAATGTTTGCTCTCCTGCTGGCACCACACTCGGCCTTTCAGAGAGCCCCCACCTCCCCAGAGCAATGTGACTGCAATTTGTAATGCCAAATGCAAATTGCCTGAGCCACAGCCCGTGCCAGCTGGGCACAGCCCAAGCGAGCTGGGCCAGCCTGCTCCAAGCTTTGTGAGACATGCCCGGGCTGGAAAACAGAGCAAACCCCAGCCCAGCCCCACGCAGAATCACCAGGGCTGCAGGGCAGAGTGGAAAAACCCTCCTGCCATGAATCAGTGCAGAACAGAGGCCATTTTCAGGATTTCAGTTCAGCACAGGGCTGGACTGAGAGAGTTCAAGGCAAGATGCTGTTATTACATCAGGGCCAGACTTCCTGTCATTGCACTTCCCCCAGTTATCTCTATATTAAGCCAATTCTCCTGTAATTGATTAAAAGCTCTCCTCCAAATAAAAAATCTCCTGTTTATTTAGAGACATGGGAAGAAAAAGAAGAAATTCAATGCTATTTCAACCTGAGATTCTGAGGGAGGAGGGAATGATGATTTGTATCTCCCCCTCCTCCTATTTTTTAATCTCTCTCAGAAATCACAGCAGAGAACAGTAACTCAAATGCTTTATAGCTGAATTCATTTTCATCAGCTGTCTCCTATCTTTACCAGTTGTTTGTCTGCTTCTCCATTTATGCTGTGCATCTTGGACTTATCGATCTTGTAAGCTTTAAATTACAGCTATCCAAGGAAAAAAAAAAAAAAAAAAAGCAGGAGGCAAACCACAACAGGAAAAACCAGACCTGATAAAGGATTTCGGAAGGGCTGCTCACTTTTGCTAAAAGAGAGCCTTAATGGCATTTCCTGGAGAGAAGGTCTGCAGGACTGAAGTTATCAGTAGATTGTATGGACAGAGGATGGGCAAATAGAGCTCTCAGACTGAAGGAGAGGGTTTAGATCAAAAATATTTCCAGTGAAAAGTGTAGGAAAAATTGGGGGAAAAAAGAGCAAGATTTATACAAGCATTAATCACCTGATTTGTAGCACTGGGTTTGTTAGAGCCAGCCAATTTTTAGCAGTTTTTGTGGTTTCAGGTTGAGTTTAGACAATGAGAGTTCACTGCTCCCCAAAACTAATGAAAATATTTCCCATGACAAAGGCAGAGCAGGGGCAGAGCTCAAGTACACCAAAGTACTGAAGCTTCAACTCACAGACCACTCAGGAGGTCACTTTTGGGACCAACAGAGAATTATGGAATCACAGAATGCTTTAGGTTGGAAGGGACCTTAAAATCATCTCATTCCAACCCTCCTTCCATGGACACCTTCCGCTGTCCTCCTGACAGAACTCAGCTCACCATAAATCCCCACAATCCTCCACCTCAAATCCAACAGTCCATGCAGTGATACTGCAATTCCCAGGGAAGGTTATCCCAAATTTTCCCCCAAGCCTCTTCAGTAACAGGAAGGGAAAATGCTGGCTCAGAGGCCTCAGCTGCAGGTGTTCCCAGCTGGGGTGATGCTGCTGGAAGGAAAGGAAAGCACCAACATTCCTCCTGTGCCCCAGCCAGACACAGCCAGCCCTGGCCTCCCTTGCTGAGGGCTCTCTGCCTGCAGCAAATTATTTAAAAATCGACCACAAGGGTTATTTCACAGAGGAATAACTGAAACCAGGTCTGTCTTAACGAGAAAGCCCCAGTCTATGCTGAAAACTCAACCTGTTGTTGGATTTTCATGCCTTGAGGACTACAAAGAGAAAACCTGCAGCCTTCCAAAGTGGGGTTTATGACTGTCCTAGAAACCTTGTGGCCTGAATCAAAGTTAGGTGCCCTGGTATGGTAAATCTGCTGGGATTTTTAAAGCTGAGAGATTAAAATCTGATCTTTTCCTCTGGGTATGGGCAAAGTGTCTGCATGTGTGGGTTCCCAGTGCTGCAAAGGCATTTTATTGTTCTGATGCTCCACGTGTTCACTCACTCTTGTCCCTCAATTTTCCCAAATGTCAGAGGGAGCTGACAGATTTCTCAGCGAGGGAATGCATTCAGGTTTTCCTGCACCCAGCTGGTCCCTGCCGCCTCTGCCCTGCAGCCGGGCTCTGTGTGGCACAGGGAGAGGCAGCAGGGCTCAGCAATGGCTTTGGCCACCCCTGTGCCCAGCTGGGGCTGCTCGGTGTGTGAGCAGGGCCAGGCTGGCATCCTCACTGCCCCTGGCCATGCCACAGATGGCACCAGCAGCTCCCGGGCTCCTCCAGCTCCGGATGGAGAGGAGGGACAGACAGGCAGGGATGAGTGGTCTCTGCTGCAGTGTGACCTTCCCGTTCCATCCATCCATTGCTCCCTAACAGATACACCCATGAGGAGGTAAAAACCTGCGAGTCAGGCTCAGAGAATGCTCTGGAAATGACAAATAAACATTGAAATGTTATTTGAGTTGTGCCTGCTGCAGATCCCTATGACACAAAGAAGGTAATTCCCAGATTTGTCCCAGAGGACTTGACAAAAAAGGGCATCAAAAGAAGGGAATTGTGGCTGGGAGGGAGCTCTGGCACTGCTCTGGCTGCTCCTGAAGCCAAGCTGCTCCCACAGCACTGCCCTCTGCACATCAGACCTGCCCTGACTCCACTCAGCACACACCACGAAGGCTGATCCTGTTTTGGGGTGCGTGGGTGGCAAAGGGATGAAAAGCCCCAAATCCCTGCACCCAGCCCTGGGCATTGCTCCCATCAGCTCCAGCGAGCTGCACTCGTGCATATTAATAGCTGAAGGGTTCTCGACGAGGAGGTTTTGTCAAGCAATAAACTGATGCATTAACCAGCTCGGAAAATAGCACGGGATGAAGTGGATAAACTTCCCTAGCAAAAGGTCAAGGTCCTCACAGCTTATGGATCCCACATAAGTGCAAATGTGCTAAGGGGAGTATTTACAGTGATGTCTTCTGACTAACACCAAGTTCATAAAATTAATATGGGTTGAGAAAAAGAACAGTAAGAGAGGAAAGGAACTATTTAATAAAGAAACAAACATTTTCCATGTAATTTTACCCATGTGCATTTGGAATATGACCCAGCAAAGATGCAGTGTGCTGAGAAGAGTCAGCACAAGCATTTTTCGGTTTCTTAAATAATATGATTATTTTCTTTTTAGCAACAGTAGGAGGTATTAATTTTACAGGAATAAAATTAAGCAGTCTAGTTCAGTAGAACATACTTCGCCCGTATTTCAACCTTTCTCACCAGGAAAAAAAAATTAATAAAAATATGTTTCTACTCTGTGGCACATATAGAATAAGGTGGCTCATAATTACTCCAAGCACAGTGCTACAAGTTGCTCAAATATCTATTTATTACTGAGAGTGCTATCAGAATATGAAGACATCCCTGCAATACTAATCACAGCTGTCTAGGCCCATCCCATGATGTTGGCTGACAGCTCCTGCGATTTACTGCACCAATAAAAGAAGGCAGCGGTGAACACGTTTTTGTAAATCAAGTCTATTGGGCCAGATTTGGGCCCTCGATTACTCAGGCATAAGAAATGTTATAGCTCCTTGCCAGTCCATAATTCAGGTGGTGAACTTAATCATCTGGATGCAGGGCATTAAAAGCTGTTCGAATGGTTACCACCAGAAAATCACCTTGGCCGCAGCACCCACGCAAGGCTCATTGCTGCACACACACCCTCCCTCTGAGCCCTGTCATTACCTAGGGACAGCAGAGCCATTTTTCCCTAAAGAAAATATCAAGGTCTGTGCAGAAACACCCCAAAGTCTCCCGCACAGCCCTGCCATGCCACCAGTGAGCGTTCAGCAGTTAAACCCAGCGCCACGACACACACGCGAGTTGAGTTTAGATTTACAGCGCGCACCAGGTGTTGTCACTGTCCCTTCAGGGCACCTGGGAGCGGGGCAGAATCACCTCTGTCAGTATTCGCCTGCTGGGTCAATAAATCATGACAAGTCCATAAAAGCCAGCGAGCAGAACCGACAGCACGAGGAGCCTGCTGCACCTTGGGGTGGAATTTGGCACACTTAGCGCCTGTCTGTTAGTGAGAATGGTTCTGCATTGGATGTCCCAAGGCACAGACAGCACTTGCACTTGGTTTTAATAACTGCTAATGCTCCAGCCTGAGCTCTAGCCTGAGTTCCAAGCCCTCCCTGAGCTCCTCACCACGGCACATGGGCTGGCAAAATGATTTCTCCGAGTGGGGAGGCAGCATCCTGAGTTTTTACGCAGCAACTGAGAAATATCCACTGTTTTCTAGGAGACTCATGGATTCTAATCACAATATTGGGCTTTCAGGAATGAAGACAGCCGGAGAGCTTAGCTCTGTGATTTTAAAGATTTTAAATGAGTTTTCAGCTATTCACACACAAACACGCCTGGTCATTCTCAGATACTCTGGAGCAATTCCCATCACGGAGAAGTAGAATCCCAAAATGGTTTGGGCTGGAAGGATCCTTAAAGACCATCCTGTGCCACCCCTGCCATGGCAGGGACACCTGCCACTGTCCCAGGCTGCTCCAAGCCCTGGCCAGCCTGGCCTGGGACACTGCCAGGGATCCAGGGGCAGCCACAGCTGCTCTGGGAATTCCATCCCCGACCCTCACAGGGAGGAATTCCTTCCCATTATCCCACCTAAACTTTCTCTCAGCTTGAAGGTAAATAGGCTCCAACTCAAATAAATCAGTGAAGGTTTTTGAAGTCAAACTCATTTACCCAACCAGACAAACTATTTCCTAACATCTCCTGGTTAAAAGTTGTATGCAAACTGAACCGAGGATGCTTTTCTCCACTCCCCAACCCTGAAGTCAATCCCATGGAAGCTGCCATGAGATGTGAACTCTGAAAGATCAGAAGGACCTAACCCATGGCACCAAATGCAAATAACAGACAAAGAGGTTTGAAAATATTTTTTAAATGATCAGCTCTCTGCTGCCCTTTTCACAACACATTTAGAGCACAGTTTTAATGATGGAATATTTTTTCCTGTTATAAAGATAGTTCACTGTTGAACTATAATTTTCACTTTTTTTTTTTTCCCCTGGAAATGCCCTTTAAATGCACTTGAAAATTGTCCAACATTAAAATTGGAAACATAACCTTATAATATGTGATTTTATGCTGAGATTGCTAATGATCATACAAACTAATAAGTAACTTATTTGGCACCTAAAATGATAAGCAAAGCCACGAAACAAGGAAACGAAAAGATTTCTACACCCAACTGGCAAATGATTTACAGACTAAAAAATTCTCCAGAGACAGACTTATAAAAGGGAATGACTTTCAAGCAGAAGGGAAAAAAAAAAACCTCAGCAGTCTGAAGTTGCTCATTATACCTCATTTGTTCAATTCTTATCTTGATTTGGTCATCAACTCTCTGCTTGCTTACAAGACGGTCAAGCCATGCAAACAAAGTGGTATTTGTTCACATAACAACATTGAACCCATATATAGCATTTCTCATCATCAAATCTCCGAGCCTTCTGCAAAGAAGGAGAGCTTTGTTATTTATCCTCAATTCAGATAAGGAAATTACAGCAGTGGGATAATTGCAGAGCCAGAAATAAAACTTCCAAGTCCCAACTAATGGCTTAAGTAGCAGCACAGGGCATTTTGTTAACACAGGAGACAACTGAGGTCAAGACGGGCAATTTCAGCATCACAGCTTTCGAGCTGCTGAGAGCACAAGGAGAAAACGTAACCAAAAAAATTCATCAATTCAAGGAGTGCTTTACCCTGGCACTCGAGACTTGAAGTGTGCTGTGAACTCCTCCTGCCCACAGATGTGCACGAAGACTTCCTACCAACAATCCCTCAGCAAAAGAGGTCATCAGGAAGATGCCTCATTTATTAGGGTACCCTAAATATTTAGAGTCCAATAGGATTTTGGGGGTTTTTTTCCTATCAGAAAAAATGCGTGTTTCTGCTGGAAAAGGAATTCTGTAGGATTAAAAGGTGTTTCAAACAATGCCCAAACAACAGAATTTTCCTCAGAAGAGATTTGTAAGCCAGAATTATTTCTCAAGACTTTTATGCTGTGAAACAGGATAATGCTTGGGGCCAGACTGAGAGAGGCCATCGAGGAGGGTGAAGCTGGGGGAGTTTGATGCCCATCTCCCAGTGAAGAACTGGAGTGGATGAAGCTTCATTCAGCCTTCAGGCCCTGAGCATCCTGGGGCACTTCAGGCAGCCTGGTACCTGCAAATATTGCACCTGCAATTGCACCAGCCACTGAGATTGCCTGGAAATTCTGACCTTCAGGGCAGCGGTTTGGCTTGCTCAGGGAGATGGGAAATGCCCTGGGGGGCAGCAGGGCACAGGAAAGCTCTGTGATCTTCATGGAAAACCTCCTCAAAGCACAAAAAGAACCCACCCCGACGAGTGGGAAGTGGAGCAGACGTGGCAGAAGGCTGACTTGGCTGGACATGGGAGCCCCGAGCAAGCTCCAGCACAGAAGGAAAGTGAACAGAAGGTGGAAGTGGGGACTGTCCAGGAGAGCTCTGGAAGCCTTGCCCAAACTGCAGGGCAAAAGCAGGAAAGGCAAATGAAAGCCCAGGTGGAGCTGAAGGTGGCAAGGGACACTGTGGGCAGTGAGAAAGGCTCACCCACAGGTGCAGCTGCAGGAAGTGAGCAGGGAAAACGTGACTCACTGGTGAATGTGTCACCAGAACCTCTGCCGAAGGGATGAGGGAAGGATGAGGCACTCAGGAACGGCTTTGCCTCAGTCTCCCCTGGCCAGGTGTCCTCCCAGGCTGCCCAGCTCCACCATCCTGGTGTCCTTGGATGGGGTGGGGAAGGTTTTGTTAGGAACCCTTCATCAGGCACCCTACAGAGGTCTGTGAGTGCAGCAGGAACACTGACATCCTCCTGGGGCTGCTCTCTGTGCCTGGGGATGGCGGTGGCCACTGGGGGATCCCTCTGGGGATGGCACTGGCAGCAGCCATGGCCCTCCTCCGGACGGGCAGGAGGGAACAGCACATCCACACCCAGCCCCGGCGGCTCTCACCTCAATCCCAAAGCTCACGGAGCAAATCTCCCCGAGGAAAATCTGTTTAACCACTTCATGTCTCCATTAGCAGCCTGGGCAATGAGAGCAGCAGGGCTCCAGCCAAGAGCAGAGCTGAAGGTGGGGTCAGCGCCTGGGGAGGGCCTCGGACAGAAACCTTCCAAAATTCCAGCGTTCCGACCAAACACACACGGAGTGAATGGAAACCCAGAGGGCAGAGAGCAGCCCCAGGAACACCGCCCGGGAGCTGGACGGGAGCTGGCAGCAATGGTGACAATGCCACCCTGACGCCAGGCTGCATTTGCAGGAGCGGAGCCAGCAGGGCAGGGAGAGCTATTCCTACTCCTTATTCAGCACTTGGGACACTGCAGCTGGAACAGAGCGTCCAGTTTTGGTTCCCCTCTTACAAAACACTGACAAAACAGCAAAAATTCAGCAGAACGGATCAGGATGACGAGGGGGTTGCAGCAGCATGTGACTTAGGAGAAGGGCTGGGAGAGCTGTGCTTGTCAAGCATGGGGAGAGAAGCCCAGTTCCTGGTTTTAACCCAACAAAGCCCTGAGTGAGCTGATTCAAGTTCAAAATCATGCCTACATTCATCAGGAGGATGGACCAGATGACCCCCAAAGGTCCCTTCAGCTTCTATTCCTGCACAGTGTTAATGGTTTCCCCTTCACTTGTACTTAACACAGTACATTCACTGTAAAGTATCATTTTAAGTAATTATTCTGACTTTGTGTGACACTTTCAAAGGCAATACAAAATTCCATACATATTTGAGGAGTATCCAACTGCAGGTGAGGAACAGCATGGCCTAAAAGCCAGTCAGCTGGAGCCAATTAAAGCCTGATCAGCCTCCCCTGACACCACAAGGCCTAATCGAACTTCTCCCCTCTGCGCAAGATGGAGATTTGTGCCTTCTCCACAGAAGCCCAAAATGAGGGGTTCGCTGCTCTGAGCCTCTGGAAAGCAGGATCATTATCAAAACATAACGATCCAAACAGGAGACGTGTGCATTGATTAAAATAATGCTATTCCACCCTCTCAGAAAAGGAAAAGAACAAAATACTTCCCCTGCACAGAGACGACCTCAGATGTTTAGTCCCAGACACCTATTTTCACCCTTCTGGCAAACGGAGAATGTGAGCAGGAGCAAGTGACACATAGGCAGATTTAGAATTAAACTTCAAAAGCGAGTGGTTCATTAGTGTAACACAAGGGAGACCAAGACATGTTGGAATGATCATTAGCTACGGTCTAATAAAACCTGAGCTTGGTTTTAAAGAGAAGGAAAAAAAAAGCTAAAAATGTATGTTGACTGAAATATATAAACTTACAGTGGAAATCAATTGGTATTTATAGCTGCTGAATAATGCACTCATTACTATTCATTCTCATTACTGTGCATTTTGCAACTGTCACAAAAAATACAGTGACTGACTGACAGCTTTTAAAATATTTTTATGCCTCAAGAACCAAAATAGCTGAAAGAGAGCTGGAATTTTGAATTCAAAAAGACTGGACAATCTGCCAGTAGTACAGCAATCTAATCTTCTCTTAATTCCTGTTTTTAAAGTTAAAATCTCCCCAATTTTCTATGTTAATTTGAGTCATCATTTTGCTTTTCTTCTATTTTTTGAGGGGGTGGAATCATGTTTCACTTCTATGTGGCTTTGTTGTGTGGAAAATTTCTGTATATCAGGGAGAGTACGAGCAACATTTTCCCCTAATTAGTCCATAAAAATGCTAATTTCTCTAATGAATCAGATTGAAATATCACAGGAGCAGGTAATAGCACAAATACAGAGTTTGCTTATGGGGTAAGGCTTTTGCTAATCACTACCATAGCACTGGGCAGCTCACAAAGCCAACACTGTAATGAGGTTAGAGAGGCAAAACACACTCATCTTCATTTTTTTGTGCAAAAAAAGGAGACAGTTACTTGCCTGTGCAGGCACAGCACCCTTGAATTCATGTCTGTTTGTGAAGAAAAGCAGATCCCCAGCATTTACATCCCATCTTTTCCATCCCCACACAAGCAGGTCCTCTGCCTGTTTACTCAAGCTGAGGATGGGGCCATAAATCTTTATTCTGCCCAATTTCATTGTTAACATAATCCATTTCTGAGACAGATAAAATAATACTTTCCTTTCTTTCATGGGCCAGTAGCTAATAATGTCACCAGTCTGAATGATACAAGACTGAGATCATTGTCTGTCTGCCCCACAGCATCTTTCTCTCTCATTTTTTCCCTGCCCTTACACTTCGGCTCCTGCCTTCTATGCTGGCACATACTGAGGCACTTGTATCCAAGCTGCAGATCTAGGAAGGAGTGGTCTTTCTCCAAGTTAAAAATCTAGGAGAATCAATGAGCTCTTAGAGGAAATCTCCTAGGGCCTGACCTTCAGGGTGGCCTTTTACTCTTTAAACCTCATGTAAAACAGCAATTCTGCCAGTCAATCCTTAGTCAAAGATTTAAAGAAAGGGACTGTTGCCTATTGGTGACACCAGAAATCTAAGCAGGAATTAAGCAGCTTGAAAAAGCCTTTAAATTCAACTCACCATTCTCCCCGAGCTCTCCATATATTCTTTATGGCCCTGTGTTCCCTCAGCCCTTTGATCATTTGATATTGAAGTAGTCTCTTGTTTAATACGCAGCAAAGATGACTGCAGGATAACATCAAAACAGAAGGGAACAGAAAGAACATGAAAGAATATGAAGTCAATGGCTTTGCCAATCACAATACACAAACAGGGCTGGTTAAAAGGCTCGGCATTACAGAGCTGCCTTTATGCTCCCACAAAGCCTCACGCAGCGCTAAGACCAACGACAAACTGAGACTAATGATTAAAACTACACCGGCTGCCTTTAATTGTTGCTGGCTTTGCTCAGAGGGAGCAGATCTGCAAATCCAGCACCCATCTTTGTGCTTCATGCCTCAAGCTCACTGCACCAGCTGGTCTCGCTATCTGATAGAAATCAGGGTTTCCAAGCCAGCATTTCCAATAAAACATGGTCCATCATCCCTGTGCCATCACAGAATGGTTTCGTCTGTGAGATCATCTCGTTCCAACGCTCTGCCATGGGCAGGGTCACCTTCCACTAGAGCAGGTTGCTCCCAACCCCATCCAAGCTGGTCTTGAACACCTTACAAAGGAGCTCCAACCATCCTCTAACAAGTTCCAAAGGTATTTTTGACAAGAAGCAAAAAGGGAGAAGACTTTTCATTGAAATCTCCCTCATGCAGCTCTAAGAACATCAACCCAATTCCACAAAATAAAAAGGGAACAAATCCTAGTCACACCAGACTTTGTCTTCTTGATCCCCAACAACTTCCTGGTGCAGTGTTTACATAAAAATCTACAGCATGTTTTGGACGCCAGACAGACGGAAAAGTTGATGTCTTCTGTCTAGAACTCCTCTCACACTTGGTTTTCATGCCATATTTCCTGGCTGCCTACACTCATGTTAATCTGCTAAAATCACTTTACCCACTTGGAAGGCAACATTTCACTTGTCCTCAGTTCTATTATTCATCAGACAACCATGACGGCAGCTCCATGACTGACTGCTAATTATCCTTTCCCCCCGCATGGCACAGGCAGCCGCGTTTTCGGCAGCAATTTATTCTTCCTCCTGTGGAGTCCTGAGGTGGGAGCTGAGGCCCCTTGAAGTCGGTGACAAAGGCCCCAGAGATTGCAGCTGTGTCGGGAATTCACGTTGGAATGGGAAGAGCCCTGCCTGAAGTGTTAGTTGGTGTGTGATGTCAACACCCTGAGATTGTGGGATTTGGGTGGTTTTGTTTCAGACGGTCGGGATGGAGACGAGAGATCTCTGGAGTTTGGTCTTAGAGCATGAGGTTTATTGTGAAAGGTGTGGGTGTAGGGGAGCTGCTGGGAGCTGCCAGACACAGCTCAGAGCAGGGCACAGAGGGGAGAGAGAGAGAGAGAGTAGATCGAATGAAGAATGAATGAGCGAATGAATGAATCCCGTGATTGCCGTTTACAATACAATAAATCATCTTCTGTGCTGAATATTCTAATTTTCACTAACCAATCTGGAACAAGCTACAAATCCTACAACATTTACATACAGCCTAGGAGAGTCATTGCATTACCATACGGCGTTATATTTTAAACCCTAAAAACTGCTTTTTGGACCCTCTGCCAAGTTGGCAGGGTCTGCTCTGACCCTTGGAGCTGTCTGCAAGCAGAGGGGATTGTTTAATCCAAAGGGGATTGCCTTCAGTGGCCACACCATTGTTTTCCAGCTGTTCAGTGCCTGGGGTTTGGTATCTCAGAGCTTGTCTTCATTTCAATCTCGCTTATAGTTTCCATATTCTCAGCATCTTTTGCCAGATAATCATATTGATAAGCCTTTCCTATTTCATCCTCCCCAACATGAGATAACAACGGCCAGGAGGAGAACAGGCACAATGCCTGTGGGGCCAGGATGGGACACAGCCCTGGGAGCACCACACACCGTCACATCCCTGTCACAGGGCCAGACGGGATCGGGGCACATCCCCATTCCTGACAGGGAATTCCTCAAGCCCAGGTGTGCAGTTCCCGGGAACTTTGGGGGTGATGGGGAAATGCCATTTGCCTTTTTGATTTTTCACATCCCGTGACTAACAAAGATGCACAATCCCTGCTGCAAAAGGAGCTTGGAACAGCTGTGGCAATACAAATTCAGTGTACACTGCTTGTGAACTTTGATAGAAGCAGGAGCTAAAAGGACAATGAACGAGATGGCAAATCAAACTCACCTTTCCCTGACTTCTTTTCTATTCACCTTCCTAGACATGCTGGCAAGGAGAATGGTACTGCCCAGAATGTTCACTTATTACACAAAAAGTTGTAGTTTTCCCTGGAAAATGTTTTGTGTATGTAAATGAGAAACGGAAGATAAAATCAGAGCGCTGATTAACGCATTTTCTGAATCACAACAGGCCTTGAGGATAATTTTGCTGGTTTGTTTGGGTTTTTTCCCTCCTCCAAATAAGTCATCGTGACTTGTCCTTTCTCCCACCTCATCCTACTGCCTTAGTCTCCCTCGCTTACATAAACCAAAGTGTCTCACTTTGACATCTTTTTGCTCCCATTCCCTTTGCCTGAACTCCCAGCTGGAAAGAAAGATGGAGAGAGACTATTTGTGAAAGCATGGAGTGACAGGACAAGGAGGAAAGGCTCACATTGAAGGAAGGCAGGTTTAGAGTGAATATTGGGAAAAAATTCTTTACTCTGGGGATGGGGAGGCCCTAGCACAGGTGCCCAGAGAAGCTGTGGCTGCCCCTGGATCCCTGCAAGTGTCCAAGGCCAGGCTGGATGAAGCCCTGAACATCCTAAGATAGCAGAAGGTGACCCTGCAAGGAATGGGATGATCTCTAAGGTCTCTTCCAACCCAAACCAATCTGGGATTGAGGCTGTAACTTCTCCAGGTGACAGAAGCTGAGGATGAAGCCACCACTCCCCCAGGCACTGCTGACCCCAGAGAGCAGCCCCAGCCCCACAGAGTGTTTGTATTGGTGATGACTTTGCAGGGCAGAGCTGTTCCTCAGGGCTCCGCTCTCAGCAGGGGCACCGCCAGCCCTGGGGGGAGGAAGCAGCAGAATTCCATCATCTTTTCCCCACCTGAGCAGGCAAGGGAAGGCGAAGCGTCCCTAGGGGCAGCAGAACGAGGAGCCAAGCTGGGAGCAGCCTGGAGCAGGTGCTTGGGAGCAGCAGGTTTGAGCAGCCAACCTGCCCAAAGCAAGCTGAGGGATATTGGGAATAACTCCATCTTTCTCGTGGGGCTAAAAACCACAGGTAGTAAGCTCAGCTTGATGATCTTAAAGGTCTTTTCCAACCTAAATAATTCTCTGCTTCTAACAGAGAAATCCTCTGTGTGCAAGTTACATTTTAAAAACTTTATCTTAAAACAGATCCTCCAAAATATATTAAAAAACCTGTTTAAGCCAAATTCGCAGCACAGCCCATGGGACTTTATTCAAATATATTTTTCTGTGCTTTTGTATCAACTGATTTCCACTTGCTGGTCCTTTGTTCTGGGCTCATTTTCCCTGTGCTATTCCAGTACCACCAAAGCAGGCAGGTGACCTCTGAGGACAAGGGAAATCCACGCTCCTCATTCAGGATTGGTCTCTGGAGCATCTCAACCACTCAAGCCTTATACGGTCTGAATTTGCTTTTCTGATACCTGCTTATATTGCTGGGCTTTTATGCAGAAATTATTGCTTAAATCACCATCAATTCTTATGTACTGGATGGACAAAAAAACAAGAATGCTAAAAACAAATAACAATTCCTATGTGATACAGGCTATTACAAAGTGCTGTAAGTAAAGATGGGCTGTAAAAACTACCTCGAAATACAAAGCAGAATCCACAAGAGCAACACCCCAGATTAAAAACGGACAGCTAAATAAATAAATAAATAAAAATCAATGTGCACTGTCCTGGTTGTTTGCAAAATTAGACAATTAGTTCTGTGTAAACTAACCTATCAGGAAGCCACACTGTGGGGATTCTGAGAGCTGATATTGCACTAGACTGGATTAGAAAAGAAAGCTTTAATGAGATCCCTGGAGAGTCTCCATGGACTTGGACCCTCCTCTCCAAAAGACCATTTTTACCCCATTTAACTGCCAGTGTGTTGCATCTCTGATACACATGTGAACAAAAAGCAAGGGAAAAAAAAAAAAGAAAAAAAAAAAAGAAAAACCCCAAATAAAGAGCACTATTAAAACAATTACCAGGACCAATGAGAATGGTGCTTTTCAGGCTCAAAAAAGACATTCTGTCATTTTCAATATATAAGACCCATCAGAAAGAACATCTGTATATTAAAACCCCCTGCACTTAAAGCCACTTACAGCCGGAATAGCAGCAGCATCAAGAAAGCTTTTACACACAGAGGGGTGTAAAAAACCCATAATAATAATAAAAAAATAAAATCACATTGTGCTCGCCAGAACAATCTGCAACCTGGCTTTTTTTAAAATTTTGTTTTTCTTTAAGTAAAGACCTACCGTAGAGCTTGCCAAGTGCAATAAATGCTCCAGTTTAATGTGTGATTTTTCAAACAAACTGGAGAAAATCACCTTGAGCCCCAAACCCATAATGGCTGTATTTCAAAATGATCACTTGCACGATTACTAAAATAACAGCTGGAAAACAGCAAGGCAGAATATTTTGATCAGGAGCTGAGCAGGAGGGTTAGAAGCTGTTCTCCTATTTGCAGATTCCCTGTAAAAACAAGTATAACCACGTTCCTGCCTTCAATCTGAGCAATCAATACTCTCAGCTTTCAAAAAGCTTTCCCAGGGAAGCCTGTGGATTTTCCTTAGCCCTGTCTGTTTCACAGAAGTGTTTCTGCTAAGCCTTAGATCAGAGGGAAAAAGCCCTGAAAATTTCAAATGAAGTGCAAATAAATAAACAAGCCAACAAAGAAACCCTTGGAAACATTTAAGCCACACTGTAAATTAAGATGAATTAGTGCATTTCCTCTCCAGTTCCATTATTAGACCTTCTGCAAGTCCCAATCTCTGCTTCAGTAGCAGAAGGTGCTGGACAGCACCAACTGTGAGCCCAATGTACATTTCCAACAATTCCATGTTTCAGACAATTAGCGCCTTCAGGAGTTAATGGCTTAAGGAGTTAATAGGAATACGCAGAGCTTAAGCATTAGGCACTTAATGAATGCAAACCACGTCAGTAAATGCTGAATTACGATTGTGCTGCTGCTGTTTTCCCTGGGCCAGTGATGGAACACCCTCTGTCCCCATCCCAGCCCGAGCATGAGACACCCCAAAGGCCAAGCTGGGAAAAGGCAGCAGGAGATTGCCCATGGACAGCCACCATCAGAGCTGCTCTCCACAGGGAAGTGCACTCCGGCGTGTTCTAATAACCCCTAATTGATTTTACAACACCAGGAAACTGAGAAAGAGTTCAAATACAGTCTTTGAGTCCTAATATTTACATGGGCAAACATTTGTTTATCTGTCAGCTGTGTAATCTCCGGGCCTCTGTAGAGCCTGGGACAGCCTCTTAAGCAGCTTCCTCCAGTTTTGATTAGCTGACTGCGGAGCCAGCCCTATAAATATTCCCAACATTTGCACCCAATGGACCAAGTATTTTGTTGAGCAGACTAATTGGTTCACAACCCCTGCTAAGTATCAGCCATATCATCCCCGACTGCCATGGGCTACGATCATCATTAGCCAAGCGACAATCTCCTGGAGAATTTGGGCTCTTTAATCTCCCTTCTCCCCGAGGACATCACACTTATTATGGGTTAAAGCTCTCCGAGTTGGCCCTCGCTCCTTTCCCAGGCTGGATCCTCAGCACTGAAGGGAAAACCTCCTGAAGGTGGGGACACAAAGGACACTCATGTCCATGGCTCACAAAAGGGCACCAGAGCTTGGGGCAGAGGGACAGATCCTGCCTGCACACATTTCTGCAATTCCACAATTCCACGATTTCCGAGAGGAGCGTGAATTAACAGATCCCTGATGGAAACAGTCCTCGATCAGCATCAAACCACACTAACCCCAAAATATCCTGGTGGGGAAAGCTGGAGGGCTGCAGAACCACCCCTGAGCTGAGCACCCTGCCCTGAGACCCAGCAGTGGTGGGGACAGCAACACTGGAGAGGGAGGAGCAGAGAGTCAGCTGAAACACAGGTCAGATGCTGGAGCAGAGGTGAGAAAGAGAGTAAAAGTGGGAAAATGAAAGGCAAACTGTGAGAAGACGTCATGGCCTCACACAGGCAGAACCCACAGAGAGAACCAGCTCCAGACAATGTAAAACTGACCTTGTTAGGCTGGGACAGAAATCAGGAGATTTAGGCAAGAAACACGGAGGTTTCTCTGTGCTTTGTTTGATCAGGAAGAAAATGTTCTACTCTTAAACTTCAGAAATGGTTTAGATCTGGAGGGTTACGTTTTTTTTACTTCAAAAGACATACAAATCACAGACACCATTTCACTGAAATACTTGAAAAAAACCCCACCACAATGAAAAGGGACATCCTCTCCCCATGCAAAACGAGGAGCAAACAGACAAAAAGCCCTTCCTGGCCCTCTGAACTGCCTGCTCTGACACCGAATTCTTCCTCCTAAAAACACCTGTGCTCACTGATGCTAGAGATTCACCTGATAAATAAGGTGATAAACCACCAGCCACCATCTGGAGGCAGAAGGGAAAATACAGCTTTGCCCTGTTGGCCTTTCTGAGGCTGACAGAGGGAATTGTTCAAGGAATGAAGTCAAAGCAGCTCTGTGATGGATGGGACCTCTCTTGTGCCCACATTTGTACCGAGGCAATAAACTCAGGGTTTGGGACCAGAGCTGCCCCCTCCCATCACACCAGCCCATCAGCACGGAGAGTTTTATTTCTCTTTGAGCCATGCTGAGAAATCTCTGCATTTTGAAGCTTTGGAAAGCCTCCATGTTCACATCTAATTTGGAATTATATCCTCCCTGTCAAAGAATGCCTGGGGGGCAAGTCACTTATGGGGAAAAAAAAAGATTAAAAAAATCTGAATCTTCTTGTCTGCTCTGAGTCATAACATCTGCCGCAGAGAGTGCAGTGACAAAGCCAGGAGGATGTTGTTCCTCAGAGAGGAGCACCCAAATAAAACAATATCCCAAAACAGAGGGAATCTGAGCCACCTCGCACGGAAGATATAATTGTTAAATGTTTGGAAGAAATAAACATTAGTGTATGAGCTTTCCAGCACTTCTGAATGCCCACACAAGGCAAAATAAAGTTATATTTATTTATAAACAAAAGGTATAAAAGCACTTGTTTGTGTACACTCGTGCAAACACATCATAGGTGTGTAATACCAAATTTCAAAGCTCATAGCTCAGGAATAAATCTAAACATTTTACATGCTCCACATTGAGCTGCTTCAGTTGTGTTTGTTTCCCTCTCAGGCACATCAGACGTTGCTGTACTCTGATTATTTTCAGGAAAGATAAATGTAATATCAGATTCAAAAGCCCAAGGCTAAAGCTACTGCCTGTTGCACAAAATGGTTTTGAAACAAAAACAAAGAGAGATATATATCCCAAAAGATTTTATTTCCCTGCCTCGATGGTTAAACAATTTTGTGCAAAACCATACAAATATAGTAATTTAACTAATTGTGTATATATAAAAAAATATATACATATATACACAGAATTATATATTTATGAACTCTTTATCCACTCAAATTCCAGCCTCTTCAGAAATGACCAGGACACTCAGTTCAAAGGAAACTGTGAAAACCCTTGCAGGAGACAGTTCCAGCATAATCCAGCCAGGGAGACATTAATTTCCCATCCCTATATTTAGAAGCGACCTATGATCTAAAACATGAGGCTTCCTCAAGGGTCAGAATAGATTTGTTTCATTTGATGTAACTGAAGTTAAATTCACCAAATAGCCCCTGGCCTTCAGGGGGATGAAGGAGAAGAGGGTTTCAATTGCATTGTTTTCTTTCCACAAAAAAGAAGAAAAATCACTTCAATAGGAAGCATCTGCTCAGCAGCCCAAGGTGCTCAAGATGCAACTGAAATGAAGATTCTGTACAGAAAGCCTTAGAAAGGACTAAAATAATTAATAAGAATCATTAGTAATTTAGATGCATTGCTGATTTATTTTTGCCTTTGACACCAAGCATAACTGCATTCAAAAATCAGAGATAAAAAAGGACTAAACGAGACAAAAATAAGGAAAATATTCAAAGTCCCTTTAAGAAAGGAATGAGAAGAATCTGCAGGATTTCATGTACAGACAAAGTGTTTCAAGGAATGGACATGACAGACACAAGTATTTATGAAAACAGGTGAAAGAAGGTCAACAGTCACTTCAATGATCACACTGGAATTAAGACACAGCACGGTTAAAGCAAGGAAGAAAATCACAATAATTAACTTTGTGACCTGTCTGCCACAGAAATGTTATTGATACAAAGGGCAGGATGATTAGGAGAATGATTAGGTGTTTAAAGTGCTAATAATAACACTTTCCCAAGGCAGGAGAAGAATTTATAAGGGCTATTGATCTCATTTTTCAGGATGGAAGCCAAGCTAGAAGTGCTTGAGAAGAGGGAAAATAAAGTAAAATAAAATAAAAAAATCTTTAAGGGACAATTTGCTCCTTAATTGTGATGAGAGTTCAGGGGAGGAGGGAGGGAGGCTTGGGGCTTTTCCCAGGGTGTTGAGTCGTCTGGTATTAGTTACTAACAGAGAGAGGATTCCAATTTAATTGGATCTTTAATCGGATTGAATAGGGTAATTCCTACCTCTCTGCGTTCCTAATGGATGTCACAATGTCAGGAGTTAAATGCTGAGGGGCTGCTCTGATTTGAGAACGGCTTCCAGGACATCCTCAGGCAAAGACAATTATTGGGATGTCCATTGAGAAAGGAAATTATCATCAAGGTCGATAAACTTCTAACAGGATTTCAGAATAATTACAGCCCACTCCATTTTTACAGGTAGGGCACACATTCTTGCTTCATATTTTTTTTTCCCCACTAAATCAGTTTATTCCCATTTATCAGTTTTCCCAGTTCCAAGGGGAATGTGGCCATCACCAGCCCAGTCCTACACTTTGGTACTCGGTTTGCTGCACTGCAAAATGGCCATGGCCATCTGAGGCAGAAAGAGCTGCAGGTAATGGGAGGCTCTAATTGATCACAAAGAGTTTATGATTTTGCTAAACAGTCCAAAGAAAACATGTTCCTATTTCCACTGAAAAGATCCTGAAATAATGACTCTCTTCCAATCCAAAAACAATGCAGGAAATGTTGCTGAAAAAAGGTAACAGCTTTGGGATGGAGCTGTAAAAAAAGAGCATATGTGAGTGATTTCCCTCCACATAACCATTACAGAAGGTTCTCTGCTGTGGACGTAAGGCAGAGCTTTGGAAATTTTTCTGGAAAAGTGATTTCCAGTCCTGGCTAAAGAGCTCCAGTGATAGCAAAATTACCAAGAGTCTTTAAGGCATCTATTTCACTTCCACTATGACTGAACAGCCACAGAAAAAAAAAAACAGGCACAAAGTCATCTGGAGCACGATCATGAATGAACCACTGCACTTCCCCACAGAAAAAACCACAGTATTAGGTTTAAATTAATGATTACTTCAATATTAGGCACTGTAAACAGTTGTAATAGAGAATATTTCTTGGAAAAAAGAAGTCACAGTCACTGATCTGGTGAAACTATTTCAAGAGGACAAACACACAGAGAGAACTCATCAAAACCAGTCGAGACCACAGAGATTTCCCTGTGGGATTTCCCAAAAATTGGGTTTAATGGTAGAAATATGAAGTTCATAATTTATTTTAACGCTTGTGTGCGCAACACTGCTGCCAACAAAGTGGGGGGCACAGGAGAGAGCACAGTGCCAGCTTGGTGCTGGGATGGACACCACACCAATGTCCAGGGGACACAAGATGTGCCCTTCACTCTGGGAAAATGCAGCACAGCTCCTGGGGTGGGATCCAAGCCTCGGCTCCATCCTGGCACCACCACATGGAGCCCACAGTGCCAAGACCCAAACCACAAATAGGAGGTTTCTTCATCATCATTAACAAAGCCCAGAATCCAAAATTGCTGTTTTGACTGGGAAAACAGATGACTCCAGCTCTGCCAGCACTCAAGGTGCTCCCAATGCCAAAACTCACTTTGCTCACACATATGCTCCAATACTCGGAAACAGAAGCTCTGTCTCCAGCTGAAACTCCTTTCTTTGTCCTTTCAGTGCTTCTATTTCTCCTTTTTGTGCTTTTCATGCAAGTTCCTCCCTTTTCTCATCTTCTTCCTTTGATTGCCCTTTCAATGCCCGCAGATTTTGAGCCCTTTGCCCCTTTCTGCACAGCACATTCTGTTGTGTTGTTTCCTGTCCTCTGCAAATCATATCCAGCAACTCGTGTTCGATTGTGTCACACGAGGTATCCAGTCTCCATCTGAACACATCACAGTTCATTACAGTGCTTAATCACAGATAAAAATAAATTGTCTTTAATGTCTAATTTAAAATTGTCTGGCTCCAGCTCCCAGCTATTGGATCTGATTTTTCTTTTCTCTTGATTAAAAAGCTGGATATGCTTCCCCCATGAAAATACTTGTCCCTGTAATCAAGTCCCCTCTCAATCCTCTTTTTGATGAGTTAAGCAGATTGAGCTCTAAATCTCTCGCTGCGGGGAATTTTCTCCACTCTTCGAATCAATATTGTGGTTATTTCCTTGACTCTTCAGTTTTGTAAACCCTTTCTTTCAGCTGTTGACACCAGCACTGACCCTGGCTTTCCAGCATGCTCACGGACTCCGATAAAATCCCTGTGTGAAAGGATCCTAGCAGTCCTTGAGCCTGCTGTCCCTGGATCCCTGGAGTGTCCAGGGCCAGGCTGGACAGGGCTTGGAGCAGCCTGGGACAGTGGGAGGTGTCCCTGCCATGGCAGGGGTGGGATGGGATGGGATTTAAGGTCCCGTCCAGCCCAAACCATTCCATGAGTCTACAAAACACAATTGCTGCCAATTCCACACACCAGCTCTGTTGGGTTGGTTTGGTTTGAAGTGAGATTTCAAGGGATACCAAATCCAACACTGGGAAAGTCTGCCACAAAGCTCAGTTACCCATATTTATCAAACCTGAAACTCCACAAGGAATGGGCTCCCTTTTCAGAGAGGCCTAAATTATCTCTCTATTCTTTCACTCTACTTCAATTCAGTCCTCTATCAACTTTTCCATTATTTTTCTGGGATTGGTGCCAAGCTCTCCAGACAATCATCTATTACCTCTTCTGCTTTCCGCTTTGTGCATGGACTTCTCCTGTATTCCCACAAAACCCTGAGATACATGGGATAATAGAGCCAAAACCACTCAGCCATCCTTGTATGATGCATCACCCTCTCTTTTCCAAAGAAAGTAACCAAGACTTTTTCCATCAGGCATTGACAGTCTGGCCTCTCCCTCCCACACCATTCCTGTCCACCCATCCCAGTTCAGCCATCACACAGGTACAGAAATCCCAAATCCAGGGGCTAAGAACAGCACACACCAAAAAGCCATCACCAGAACTTGCCCATAAAAGCTGTTTCAGAATCTTCAGTACTCATTCTTAGCTGTAAAATTTAATTTTTTAGGAGAACTCAGCTTTGACACATCTATGTATTTCATCAGGAACTGCAGTGATAGGACAAAGAGTAATGGGTTCAAACTGAAAGAAGGGAAATTTGGGTGAGATCTATGGAAGAAATTGTTCCCTGTGAGGGTGGGCAGGCCCTGGCACAGGTGCCCAGAGCAGCTGTGGCTGCCCCTGGATCCCTGGCAGTGTCCAAGGCCAGGCTGGACATTGGGGCTTGGAGCTACAAGATGACCTGTAAGATCCCTTCCAACCCAACCCCTCTGGAATTCTGGATGATACCACATCAGTGAGAAGTTGTACTCCCAGGAATGACCCTTCCCTCCCCCGCTGGATGGAGTCCCTGCTCCAGGAGCACATTTAGCATCAGAGATTGATTGAACTTTCAAGCGCCAGCCCCACGCTGGGTGATCCTAAGTGGAGTGGACAGCGTCTCCTCTCCAAGGTGTGCTGCAAATTGCCGGATTAGCGGCGCACGCCGCGGCTCAGGCAGCGCCCGAATATCGCCTGTCTGACACCATTTACCTGTGGTGAAATTACAGTTCAATTACCGGAGTAATATCTCACTCAGGCAGAACAAAGAAAGGGGAAATATGCAAATGAACATATTTAAATTCACTTAATTTAAAGGCCTAAAATTTTTAAGGGCACATTCCCTCTCCAGGGATGTTTGGGTTCAGGGATTATAAAATACATAAAGCTATAAATGGTTAAATGGATTGTCATTGCCTCAGCATCAAAACTTTGCATGTATTACTCTTTTCATTGAGTGCATTATGTAATTAGCACGGAAAATACACAGCATTCCTGACTATATCCTAATCTAAGGATAAAAAATTTGGTCTAGCCACCCATTTCAGGGAGCTTTGTGCACAGACAAGCTCGGCATACATTTTGGAGGATATCAGAGAAATAGGTTTGTATGAAGAATGCTGCTTATCTGCTGAATACAAAGATTATTCCAATTTTATTTTTGTGGTACATATGATAAGATTGTGAATAACCCTCCAGGTTTCTTGCCTATTGTGGTTTTTTCTGGTTGTTTGTTAGTTTGGTTTTTTTAAATAAACACTGAGGCGTATTTTAATGCATAAAAGCTGAAATTTTCCTCTTGCTATGCAGCTGGAATTCTGTGAGGTTTCACTGCACAGGGATGTCTGACAGGGGGAATGGCTGACAGGGAAAATGTGCTGCTCTGGCAGGATAATGAGGTACAATGCTCTAAAAGGCAGGATCCTGCACAGGGAAGTAAATGGGAGAAATTTCTTTTTCTTTGGGGGCTGCATCACTGAATAACTGTATTACAAAAAAGAGAGAGAGACTATTTACATGGACATTTAGTGACAGAACAAGGGGGAATGACTTCACACTGAAAGACAAAAGGTTTAGATTGGATTTGGGGAAGGAATTCCTCCTTGTGAGGGTGGGCAGGCCCTGGCACAGGTGCCCAGAGCAGCTGTGGCTGCCCCTGGATCCCTGGCAGTGTCCAAGGCCAGGCTGGACAGGGCTTGGAGCAGCCTGGGACAGTGGGAGGTGTGGCACTGGATGGGATTTAAGGTCCCTTCCAGCCCAGCCCATTCTGTCACCCTGGGATCGCTCTGTGGTGCCACTGCCCTGACTGCACTTCACCCTTAATAAAGCTGTGTCCCATAATACACCTCCAACAGCTCCATTTGCAGCAATTCCCTGGGGCATAATGTGAAGCTGAAAAGGCAAGCCCGAGCCTTTCCCAGCAGGTAGGCACTGTCTGGACATGAATTAGCCGAAAATCAGGGTGGGCAGAAGCCCCAGGCTGAGTGCTGCACACACAGGGCCAGTGGGGAGGCTGCAATTCCACAGGCTAAGCAGAGATAATAAAAATCCCAGATTTAGGTGAAAGCCTCAGCCCAGCCTCACGCAGTCAATAACAGAAAGGTGCATTTGTCATGCAGGTAGTAAACCCTGAGCAATTACTGTGGATTTCAGTGGTAACCCTGTCAGTTTAATGGAGCAGGTATGGCTTAGCTCTGTACAGCTGGGACAGGCCTTTAATCACAGCTCCTCCGTACCCTACACACCACAGCTGTCATTTGAGCAGCTCAGAAAATGGGAATATTCACTGCTGTTTCCTGCTTATTTGTTCCCAGTCAAAACACGAGGCAAGGACATGGTACCTTGTGGATGCACTATTCTAAAGGTTTACTCCTCTTTCTCATGGGGAAAGTTGAATTCTTTGCTCTTTCTAATCTTTTGTTTTGGTACTGGGTGCTGTAAGGCTCCGACCAATCCCTTTGGGGGGTGGATAACTGTCGACCAATAAATTGTTAGACTATTAATGCATATATAAGAAGAACTGTAAATAAATCGCTCTCTTGTCATCTTGTCGGGGCTGTCTGCCTGATTTACTTGGGAGCCTCTGCCACATCACCTGAGAGGAGGCAGAGGCACAGAGCTCCCAACATTTGTGCCCGCAGAGCCCACATGGAGCAGGACTCCTCCACGAGCCCAGATGGCTCCAGTCAGAGTAACTCAATCATCCTCAGCTCAACCACACTCATTTGTATCAGTCAAGGAGCTGAGCCATTATGCCTCCTCCCCAAACTGGTTAGGTTGTAAATTAGATTTTCATCACTCCTGGGACAAAAACCTGACTCTGATGAGGTCACTGAGAGTTTGAGCATCCATTTCAGCGGCGCCATGACTTCACCAGTGGCTTCCCCTGCAAGATTCAGCCTGGAAGTCACCATGGTTTGTCAGGCTTTCCTAAAAAGGCTTTAAATAAAATCTGCCATTAGGACTAGCAGCTACCACTAGTTCAGCTCTGTGTCATCTTCTTCTCCCCAGATGCAACAAAAGGAATATTTTTCTCAAGGGAATGTGGATGTTAATGACCAAAATTACTGCAGTTTTGACCAATGAGCTGAACTCAAAGCAAGCACGGAATACAATTTATTCAGGTGTAAAACTGAATCACAGAAAAAGATCATATAGGGCCTTCTCTGACTTACAGCAGGTCACAACAGAAATTCTCTAAAATTATCCTCTCAATGAAATTTTACTGGAACAAAGTCTTTGGTTGAGCGATATTAAAGAATAACCCGTGAAAAATAAAGCACAGGGCTCAAATCCAGTAAAGTACTTGGGCAATAACCCAAATTTTAGGTAATAAGTTCAATGAACTCAGCAGACAGATTGTAGTTTGGAGTATTTTGCCCATGAAGAAGTAAAAGCAACAAAATTAGACCAACAACCATGGATGCAAATGTACACAAGGACTTTGATCAACCAATAGGAACTGCCACAGAGGGGAAGATTGCAGGGATGGGGCAGACAGACCTATGAGATCAACCTTGGGAAAAACATGTGGATGCTTCCAAACACACAGGCAATCTCTTCTTATTAACCATTCTGACTTCAGTAAACTGCAAAAATAATGGTGCATTCTGTGAGCCTGTGTTTAAAAAAGCCATCGAGTTAATCACTCCTTCAGCTGAAAGCATTGCTGGGGTGTTTTCCAACACAGTAAAAATCTACGCTGGAATAATAATTTTACTTTCCCTACAAGCAGAGCAATCGTTCATCAGGACTAATTTTATTTCAAGCACTGGGGATGCACGCTGTCACCAGCCATTCTTTCCTGAGACATTGTTCCAGGTTTCCGTGGGGTTTAATACTCCAACAACACGTGACACAGTGGAGCGCTGCATTTTTCAAACATCCTTTAAAGCTGTGGGAATACACTCCTTCAAGGCAGCCCTCTCTCCTTTCAAGTGCCATACAAGCACAGCAGGCAGCATTCAAAGCCACCTCTTCTGTGTCAGCCAGCAGGGAAGGCTGACAGGGAATTGCTTGTGTCACACTCCAAAAGTCACCAAAGCAGACACAGACTGAAAGGTGGATGGGCCCAATTCTGCCTTTTTTTTTTTTTCCCTACTCCTCTGAGTAGATTTCTGCCTTTCCCATCCATTCCAGCCAGGATGCTCTCCTGAATAGTGATTTAAACCTTGCAGAGTCATCCCATGGGTCTCCCAAAAAATGGAGAAGCTTGGAATGAGATCTCTGAAAGCGCTAGAATCATCTGACTAAGCCATACTGAGAGGTCAGAGGACTCTGGCTTGCTGGAATGTTTCGATTTCTTTGGAACTGGAGCCCTGTGCTTTCACTGCTTGCCTTGTTTGTAGTTCCACTTCCTACTCAGGAGGGCACAGAGCCTCCCCAGCCATCAGAACCCCCTCACGTGGGCTCATCCTTCAAAGTTCCAGCCCTGTAAAAACCAGAAATGCACAGCCCAGGTGCATTTGATGCTCTCATGAGGAGGGAGGAGCAGGGAGTGCAGCACCAGCGTCACCAGCAGGGACAGTGACCCAGGGCCAGCCTGGGGACAGGAGCGCTCCCAGAGCAATGCCAAGGCGCCTCAGTGCTGCACGGAGGATAAAAACCACGGCAGGTGTCACCTTTCCACACCTCCTCAATTGCAGACGTGGGGAGGGCTCAGCAGAGACCCTGCAGAAGCTGTTTTTGGCACAGTGGCTGTTGGAGGTCACTGTCTGCAGCTCGGCCGGGCTGTCCCCAGGCAGCTCAGCCCAGCTCTCACAGCCACAATGGGTAAAACCTGGTAAAACCACCTGGTAAAACCATCCTCAAAAGTTGTATTCTCACAGAACAGCCCTGCTCTCACAGCCACACTGGGTAAAACCTGGTAAAACCATCCTCAAAAGTTGTATTCTCACAGAACAGCCCTGCTCTCACAGCCACACTGGGTAAAACCTGGTAAAACCATCCTCAAAAGTTGTATTCTCACAGAACAGCCCTGCCCAGGCTCCACCATGAACTCCTTCTGCCCCAGCACCACACACCTCAGCTCTGCTGTGCCAGGAGCAGCAGCAAAGACGGGCATGGACCCAAGCACGCTCATCCCTGTCCCCCCCAAATTCCCCTTCACCTTCCCTGAACCCAAGCCACTTCCTCACCACACCTGTGATTTAACTCTGCCCTGTTGCAGGAGTGGAAAAGCAAACAGAAGGAGAAAACCACCTGAAGTTGGTAATTTTCTTCATAAATGAAGAAAAGAGAGGGCTAGCAAAGGTCTAAAGAAAATAGGAAGAAAAGCCCTAATGAAGAAATCAACATCATTTTTGTTCTTCTTACATGGACCAGGATCTGCACTTGGAAATCACACTGAAAACCACAAACTAGTTCAGCTGTAACAATGAACACCAGTTTTAATGATAAACTGTTCTCCATCTGCAGTTTTTTGATTTTTATACGTCCAGGTGCAATGAAGGAAGAAGGAAACATCTGCTAGGGAATGCTGAAACCCCAGAAAGTAACATCACCACAGCCGTCACTCCGTGCTTCACGCAGGGCTCCTGGACACGCTGGGAGGAGAAACCTGAGGCACCAAATATTACCAAGTGCCTTCATCTGTTTAAAGGGCAGAGGCAATCACTAATCAGCATCTGGGAATGCAAATGCACTCACAAAACTGAACGAATAAAACAGATAGAAGAGAGCAGCTAGGAGAAAAAAAGCTAAATGCAACAGCCTTGAGTTTTGAGCACTGACTTTGTTACACAGAAGCAACAGGAAAAAAAACCACAAGAAGTCAACCAAGCTCACAGGTACCTTAATCTTTACCTAAGTCTGTCTGAGCCTAGAAAGGCAATTAATTACAAGTACACAGATTATGAATTACAATAATCTTAGCCTAGGAATACTGACAGCGAGCTGGGATTTGGTTCAGTGTGGTCTTAGCAGTTTCTGAGGGCACTGCTACAACATCCCCTCTAGTCCCGTGCACAGCGAATCGTGCTATTCTCAAGTTCTGTAAAGAAGAGAGATACCTGGATTCCTTTTTCTCATCCAGAGGGAAGAAATCTTCCAGAATGCCAACTGCTATTTAAGTAAAATGAATGCCATGACATCCTGCAGCTCTCCCAGCCCCAGCAGGCTTTTCCCCAGGACCAGTTTCAGAAGGAAGAGGATCTGTCTGTGCTAGCAAAGAGCAGAGCTCAGAAGGGCAGAGACAAGCAGAGCAGAGCAGTGCTGGGAACCTCAGGTCCACCCACACACCCTGCAAAGCTTTGCTCCAGCTCCGGACAGGAGGGATGAAAAGCCCATTAGAGTGCACAGAGTGAGCTCCTGAAACAGATCTGGCTCGAGTACAGCCCAAACCAATTCTGATGTGGCCCCAGAGCTCCAACAAAAGCACACAGAGCAGGGATGGAACGATGCAGGATTCCCTCCCAAGGTGCAGCACATGTGGAGCCAGGGGCAGCAGAAAGAATTCACTGACAAAAATATGATTAATTGAAGCTAGTGTTGGTACTCCAGGTACATAATCATGGTAACATTTATCTTCCTTCTGCTCTCTGAGTACTAAATCTGTTATTTCTTATACAAAAGAGATCTGCCAAGGACCCAGGGTCTGCTGTGAGGACAGCCCAGCACAGCTCTCCAGCCCTGCGGGCCATGGGGTAATTCAGACACCAACAAGCCACATATTCCATCTGCATTTCAAATGGAGCGCAGGGGAACCCCACAGACCTTGCAGGACCTCCCAGCTCAAGACAGCACACAGGGAACTGTTCTAACAGCACTTGGTGGATGAATTTCTTTGTTAGAACTTCCTTGTCCCACTA
The DNA here is from genome assembly GCA_013397895.1 of Origma solitaria. Classification (NCBI taxonomy): domain Eukaryota; kingdom Metazoa; phylum Chordata; class Aves; order Passeriformes; family Acanthizidae; genus Origma; species Origma solitaria. The sequence goes on from VZRL01001506.1 coordinate 189,879, forward strand.
CTGATTTTGGGGTTTTAACCAAGAAAGGACAATTAAAACTTGTTATAAAGCACCGAGCACATTACCACCACAACATGGTTAGAAGATTCCTACTCTGTTTTCATACCCATGCTGCTCCCAGACGCTGTGCTGGGACATCAGTTTTCATCCTACATGATTTAGGGTTGTTAGAGGGTGGGCTTTGTGCTAGCAAAGAACCCACGATCTGTAACAAAACTGAATTTCTACTTTACTGGACAAATATACCAAAAGAAATTGTGGCATCTTGGTAGGTTGCTAAGCAACCAACAGTTCCAGTGTCACTTGTTCGTGATCAATTCAAGTCATTCATCAGGCTCTGAAGCACCAGCTCAGGAATTCCAACAAAATCTGTGCCTTGGGAAAGCCAAGGGGACTTCCTGACACACAATAACACTTTCTTTCCTCTAAGATAAACTTGTAGATGTTCTTTTGATCTGTGTGATATGTTAATTCATTATTCTTAACATACTGCTAATGGGAAAGCTATAATTAACTAACTACAGCATTGTAATGCGTGCAAGATAAACTGAACTAATTAGTAGTGTTTAAAGTAGTCCCTGTCCTCTCCCACTGGGGAAAGGAGCAGATCCTTTCTGATCACAGAAGCAACTGTCCCCAACATCGTTTCATGCAAATAGACACCTTTTTCTTTCTTTTTTTTCCCCTCCCAAAGAGAAGTGATGAAGTATATTTTTACTGGCAATCAAGGTGGCTCCAATCCAAGCCATTCGAGGTACACATCCAAGCTGTGAATAATGTAATCTTTCATGAAATGAAGGCTTATCTGTTGGCTTTCTTGGGGTAAAGAAGAGGACTGTTTTATTTTCATTCATGAAGTTGAATTACTGAAGTTACTCATAGATGCCCACAATAACTACACTGAGTTAAATGTATACTGCTGAAGTATAGTTCCTTTATTTCAGCCTCACATTCAGAATTCATTTCATCCCTATTTGGATAAAAAATCAATAATAAACAGGAAGAGTTTAGAAACAAATTGGTTTACAAGCTGTGTACTGCATATGGCAAAACTTCAACTTCTTGATTGCTGGCAGGTGTTTTTTTACTGAAGATATTTAATGATAATTTCACATACACTGGGCAGTATTTCTAAAGAAATTACCTTCTGCAAATCTTGAATGATAATTTCACATACACTGGGCAGTATTTCTAAAGAAATTACCTTCTGCAAATCTTGAATGATAATTTCACGTACACTGGGCAGTGTTTCTAAAGAAATTACCTTCTGCAAATCTCAGTGTCCTAGCCCGTGCATCTTATTCTAGTGTCACATGATCTGGACTTGGAGTTCCTCTGCAAGCCACACTCCACTAAGAGCAGATGCTCAGCCTGAGTGAGGACCAGAAACTGGCAACCAAAAATTTCCTCATTTTTAATGACCCATTGAGAGAGGGGTTTATTTGGCTCACGGGGTTTTTTTTAAAGACAAAGCAAATGTATTACTTTTAAGCCAAAGAGAAGTGTTAGCACAGCCGAAGTTGTGCACTCTGGTACTTCATATCAGGAGATAAGCATAGGCACATGGAAAGCAATGGCCAGAGGATGGCAAGCACAGCTCTAACAAGGTAACATTTCATGCACATAAGTGGCAAAAAAATACATATTCTTTTAAAGTACAGCTTCCCCCCGCACCCAGACCTGTGTCTAAACTCATAATATTTATCATTTATCGCTTACGGAATGGGATTTGGGGGAGCTACACAGCACATATTAACTCAGTCACACCAAACAAACCCTCACCAACAAAACAAAAATGCCACCTGTCACCTCTCTCCAAAACCACGTTCCAAGCAAAAGTAATCCCAGGTAGTGCTGAGAATGAATTTACTTTCTATCTGTCACGGCTGAATACCTGCACGTTATCCAACATCACACAGCTTAGTCCCCTTCTACCCCGAAAGAAGCAAAGTGTCACTAACGACAGAAGCGGCAGATGAAAAGCTCACGTACATTTCTGTGTGCGACTATTACAACACAGAATCTCCTTGGGTTACGTTGCCAAGCTCCGATGCTCTGATCGTGCAACACGAATCGATAACACAGCACACACACCGAGCTCGAGAGATTCCAACAGCTCTCCTGCAGTGCAACACAAGCACATCGCTCCCCAAGCAAGAAAAAAAAAAACACCTGGGGACTTCGTTAATTATTTCGGTATTGCAGGGAAACCACCCAAAACCATTGGGAAAGCAGAAACAAGTGTTCGCCGCACAGGCAGGACATCCGGGCTCGCCAATTTGAGCCCACCTAAAGCAGCGCGGGAGGGACCCACCGCCCCCGGCCGAGCCCCCGGGCATGGCTCTGTCCCGCGGCCCCTCCGCGCTGCCCCCGCAGGGCTCTCCAGAGCTCCCCAGGGCTCTCCAGAGCTCCGCGGGGCTCCGCACCCCCGAAACTTTCCGCGGGCAGTGGCTCCTCTGAGCGCCGGGAGCCCGCCTGGCCCCGGGCAGGGACAAGGGTCCGGAGCGGATCTCCGGGACCCCCCGGGACCCCCGAGCCGCTGCCGGGACCCTCCTGCAGCACCTGCCCAGCCCCGGGCCGGGCTGAGCTCCGCTTCCCCACGGCTCCGCAGGGCGCAGCCGCTGCGGGACCAGGTGCGGTGCCGGGAGCAGCAGAACCAGTTTGAAAATCAGGGCGAGAATAATCAAAGCGCGTTCCGGGAGCCGGGCAGGGCACCCCCGGACCCTCCCCGGTGTACCCCCGTACCTTGAGCCCGGGCGGGCGGAGGGGTCGCGGCGGCGGCAGCAGCTCCGCAGCCCCGTCCCGGCGCTCCGGATTAATCGCTCCACCCCGAAAAAAAAAACGGGGGGAGGGAGGAGGGAGGGAGGGGGAGAGCAAAAACCCAACGCAACCACCCCAAAGCCAGCCCCGCTCCACACCCACGAGGAGGGAGAGGGTCCCTCCGTGACTGGCATCGCTATCTCCTCCGGCGGAGCTTGCAGGGAGCCATGGCAACGAGCCCCGCGCTCCCCGCAGCCTCCCCCGGGGCACAGCCGCCCCCGCCCGGCCCCGGGCCCGCTCCGGCTCCCACCTGCCCGGTCCGCAGCCCCTCGGCCGGGGCTGGCTGCCGGCAGCGCCTCCGTGCTCCGGGCGGCACCGGGGGAGCGCCGGCAGAGGGAGGGAAGGAGGAGGAGGAGGTGAGGAGAGGAGAGGATGGAGACCCTGCCCGCCCCCAGCCCGGGCAGGTGCCCGAGAGGAGCCCCCGGTGCCGGCCAGCCCAGAGCGGGGCCGGGAGGAGGATAAAGGATGGCACTGCCCCCGGCAGGACCCCGCGATGCGCTCGCTCCGGCGTGCAGCGGCTCCACCAAAAAATCCTCGCCAAAATCCGGCCGGGAGGAGGGACACGCTGCCGGGGAAGGGACGGTCCCCACCTCTCTCCGGTGGAGAAGTGGCACTGCTTTTCGGGGGAAAGGATGAAGATTAAGAAAACCCCAAGTGGGGTTAGTCCTTCCCCCCCTCTTCCCTACTAAACCCCCAAGTACCCAATCATCCCAAATCTCGGAACATCCTCTTTTCCTCATTTTTTTTTCAAATGCCCCCCTGTGTAATTTGGGCAGCGTGTGACCGCAAAATCATGTCAGGTTCACATGTGCGCTTGAGCGCCCGGACCCTGCCTGGGCGCGTTGTTCTCTGATCCCTGCGTGGAATGCGCTAAATTTTTAAGTGATTGGTGAAGACACTCGTCACAAATCTGCCAGTCATTGTCTTAAGCACTCCATCCCGAGAGGTGGGGAAGGTCAGACATAATCATTTTCATGAGGACTCGGGCTCCTCAGACATTTCTGTCTCGCCGCTGACCTTTGGGTGTTTTCCTTTTCTCTGAGCCTTGCCTAATGCAATGAACAATAATCATAAAGTAACATTCACGGACATTAAACCATAAACCCACCCTACCGAATCACAGTGACACTCTCGGGGATTATTAGCATTTGGGTTAAAGATTTTTGGGACAGTGGCAATTGGAATTTTTGTCTGTACTGGCCAACTGATGTTGTTTATCTGGAGCAGATTTAAGTAGGTGAGCTCGCTTTTTGGATGGGAAGTAAATAATTAGATTTAAGGAAAGGCATTATAAAGATGGCATTAAAAGAAAAAAAAAAAACTGAAAACTGGAAGGGAAAGGGCAGAATAATCTAATATACTTGTTAAGAAAGTAAATGCAAAACAGTTAAAACGATGGTAAGTTTGCAGTCACGCAAAGTCAGGCAATTCATGGATAGAATTTTCATATCAAACGATGCATAAATGAACTTGCACCGATATAAATACATGGAGCAAAAAGCATGGAAAGCTGCTGAGGAAGCTCTGGAGTTGGGCAGATTTCTGTGTGGCCAAGCCCCAGCCCAGAGCACACATAGAGGACTGGGAATCCTCCCTTTGAATCCTGCCCTCCACACCAAACCCTGAATTGAGTGACTGTTCCATCCCAAGGCAGTAAAATGTTCCATTTCCAGCACATTGCTTCCCAAAGCAACCAACAGCTAAGCAACAGGCCTGTGCCCTGGGAGCGGAAACTCGGCAAATAAATGGGCAAGGAGGAATGGAGCTCCAGAGGAGTGTCTGAGGGCTGGCCATGGGTTGGAAACCATTTGACCCAGTACCAGTGAGCCATCGGAGCCCACGCCAATCCAGAGGTGACTGGAGATTAACTGCAGCCTTGGCAATAGCTGAAGATGCTGAGGGTGGGAAGCTGCTTGTCTGGGAGTGGAGATAAGAGAGCCAGGGAGAGCCAGGGAGAGCTGGAACTGTCCCTCCTGCCCTTGCCAGGAGGATGAAAAACAGGGACAGTGACTCTCACCGTCCCCATCCAATGCTGAGTCCTGCCCAGGATGCCTCAGCAGCACCAGGAGTCTCCAGGTTGATCTTTGCAGGGCTCTGACATAAAGAAGAGAGATGACGATTTAATTACCTCCAGAGACTGCTTGAGGCAGAGCTGCTGCCAAAATCAGGCTGCCCATCCCTCCATGGCCACATCCCATCCCAAATACGCCGTGCCACGGAGGGAAGCTGGGCCTGCAAAATGCAGCCACCCCTTAGACCTTCATTTCCCTGCTTAGCTGACCCAACTTTTAGATCCTCTCTCTCAACTTGATTTCCTCAGAGCCTTCTTCCATGTTCAGGTTTCAGACTGTGCTATTGAAAGCATTAAATGATTTAAATTTTTCACACAGAATTGTGCACAAAGTTTTTTTTTCCACTAGGAAGCCCAGTGATGGAAAAACCAAAGCTCACCCAGAGCTGCTCCACACTTCCAAAATAAAATGTGTTCTGTTAATAATAATAATAACATGGCACTAACTAAATCTATTTGAGAATAGGGTTTGCCTTAAATAAAGTGCAAATAGACCTAACCAATTGTGCTTCACATTTCGCTGGGCAGTGAAATGGGGCAAATGTCGTTGCACTTCAGTCTGCACCAAATGAAAATAGAGACAGAGAAGCTCAGTGTGGTCCTCCCTCTGTCTCACAAAACTGCTCTTTATTTTGGGATTTCCTGTTGACAATCAAGGAGCCTTTTCATCAGACCCACTTGCTTGATGTGAGAATGAGAGAGCAACGCTGCTGGAAACACTGGAAAAGTTAATTCTCTCTAGGCTGGTACTGATCACATATTTAAACTACACTATTATATGCATAATATTGTCTGACATCAAGTGTGAGCAAACCGCCTCAGAATATTTATCTCAGGCATTGTGTGAAGGAATCAGAGGGAGCAGAGGGTGTGTTTGTGCCAATCCCAGCTGTAATTTGTTACCTGATTCCCTGAATGTTCTCCCTCAAGACACACCTACCATTTCAAACCCAGTTCCAGAGTCTCGTGGCAGGCTCAGAAGATTCCCAGTCCTACTCTAAATGCCATCTAAGACACATTAAATACTCAGGACAAAAGAACAGATTGGCCAGATTTTCTTTGGAGAAAATTAATTTGCTTGTGATTGCCTGCACATATCCCATCAGCAGAGCTCGTTAATAAAGATGCTGTAATTTTCTGAATAGGTAGATATGCAAAACTGTGAATGCATCTGAATATCAAGAACTACCATTTGATATTGATTAAAAAAAAAATAGGATAAGCTTCTGGGAATCTGTTTTGGTCCTGGACAAATTAAGTGGCTAAAATAATTGACATGACGCCATCTAAATTTTGAAATGATGCCCTGCTGCAATATTTTGCAGTATTTCCCGTAACTTTTGAATTTTTAGCATGTTTGAGTTATACCAGCTGAGGTGCAGCTTTGAGAAGCACTGAACTCCTTTAGGAGCTTGGAGTTGTCAGGAAAATATTTGAATCATAAAGGGAAAAGCACATCCTGCTAATGGGTTATTGAACACGTAAATAATGGTGAGTACACCTCATCAACACTTAGCTTTGAAATCCTGGAAGTTAGATGGGTTTTGACCAGAGAGAAACTCCAAAAAATGCTCATCAATCCCTTCCTAATGAGAGTCCAGGAGAAATCCAGTGATCAAAGGACAGCAAATTTAAAGTGAGTTAAAGGAACTACCACTTTTCGTAGTTTGAAGCAATCCCAGGAATTCAGGCTTTGAAGAACCTGGAGTGAAATGTTAGGATTCTTTTTTTTTTCTTAATCTGATTTTTTTAAGGCTGGATGATTTTATGACTGCTAATAACATTTGTAACTATGCAAGCTAAGATAATAACAATGGTAATCAAATCTCATGCTTCAGGGCATAAATTGATTGCTTGGAGGGGTTATGGAGAATTTTGTGTTTTTCCCACCACTGAGTCCATGATTTCACAACTGACTAAGTGCATTACAAGGGGGGGGTTGCTACTGCAGCCAGACAATTGATCTAATCCGTAATAACAAATCTGACACCAAAATACAGTGAGCTGCCTGTCTGCTGTGCAAACACTCAGAGATTTAGGCTCAAATTCAGGGAAATATTTGGTCCTTATTTTCCAGTTAATTTCCTACAGTCCTTTTTAAAAGAAAGCAGCCAGGTCTAGGTTGAAAACAAATAAATCCTAAAAACAAACAACCCCACTAGGTTTAGGAGCACGAATGTCACGGTGAATCTCAAAGATTGGGGGTTCATCCACAGTTTCAGATCCAAAGATCAGGATGGAAAACAATCCACAGAGCAGGCTGACTCGTGTATCCTATGGCCAACCACATATTTCCATATGTTTCCAGCAGAAAAGGAGGTCGTGGTCTCTTTTCCTTGAAAAACAGGCACAGCAGGAGATGAGAGCTCAGCCTGGAGATGGGATTTAGGTTTAATTCCCAGCTGGAGCAGAAAGCTCCACACAAGTTCGCACTCCGCTCCTGGACAGACAGACCGAGCTCTGGAGAACATTTCATCCAGCAGAAAATACAATTCCCTGGGCTCGAGCTGGGCCAAAACTCAGCCCCACCTTTGTTACAGAATTCGTGGCAGGATGGTTTGGGCTCCAGTGGTGCCACAACTGATTATTCCTGATTTTCCATATAATCCCAGAATGGTTGGGGTTGGAAGGGACTTAAAGCTCATCCCATCCACCCCTGCCATGGCAGGGACACCTCCCACTGTCCCAGGCTGCTCCAAGCCCTGTCCAGCCTGGCCTGGGACACTGCCAGGGATCCAGGGGCAGCCACAGCTGCTCTGGGAATTCCATCCCAGCCCTTCCCACCCTCCCGGGAGGAATGGGAGCCACCCCTGTGCGGTGCTGTGCCATGCAGTGGCACAAGGACATTCATAAGGACAAGCAGTGTCACCTCACAAAAACAGCTGTCTGGAAATGCATCCCTGGTCGCTGCGAGAGCTGGCACAAAGCCCAGGAAGAGGAAGCCACAATATTTAGAGAAATGGAATCGTGACTCACGTCAGGACAATGGCATCGATCTCATTCACTTGTGGAAGAGATTAAAGGGGCCTGGGAATAAAGATTTCCTATTCCTGAACAAAAGCTGCTGCTCGCTGGACAGAACCTCCACAATAAGGTCCTCGCAGTGTTTGTGTTCCCTGCCCAGGGTGGAGGTGGGAGATGGAGAATGGAGCCTTTGCCTGGATAATCCATGAGCACAGTCGTGTTTTCCCAGTGATGGAGCTGAGACCTAGTGCTCACCAACTGCTGAATAAAATGCTTTGTGGTAATTATCTTTTTCCTCTTCCTATCAAGGTCAACTGATAAAAATTCCACAAAATTTCTACTGCAAAAACCGTACACTGATATAACACAATAAAATAAATAAAAAGAAGGCTTGTAAAGAAATGGCCCGTGCACATTTTTCAGCCGAGGATCAAACCCATTTGGGTGGCAATAACAACAAACACAGAATTATTGTCGCTACCCTTGAACCGGAGAAGTCGCAGTTGTGAACACAAAGAGCTAAATCAGAATTACCAGGGACCCCCTCCCAAATTGTGCAGACATGTGAACAAGATGATTGCCTTGGCTTCATTTGGTTTTCATGAGAGAAGAAGAAATGGCCCAGATCTCCTAAGACAGGGACAAACAGTGGTCTTGCCTAATGCTGTCATTTGTATTCTTCCATTTTTTACATCCGTGGAGTTGATTTTATTACAACAACCTACATTAAAATCCACATAAAAACCCCCAAACAATAGATGGGTGTTTGCTGAACCAGTTGGTGCTCCCTGCGTTCCTTTCCCAATTTAATCTGACTGGTGGCTCGCCGGGTGTCCCTTAGGTCACCTGCATCAGCAATTTCAGTCCAGACAATTTGCCTCTAAACACTACAAGCTATGATACACATTTTCCAATTACATCTCGGACTGCTTTGAAATTCCACCAGACAGACAAAGTTAAAGGAAGTCTAGAAGGCTCAGGAAACAACAGCATACAAATAACTTGATATGAAAGCAATTTTTTTTGCACAGTCAGGCTATGAGCAGTTATATAAAATTATTATGCAAGCGGGGAAGTGATAGCTTGACCAACGACATGAGGCTCCTTTTAAAAATATTGGCAATTCTCACATAACAGAGCACATAAATGATTTCTCCCTCTTCAGTGTCCTTCAGACAAGATATTCAATGAGAAAAAAATTAGTGATGGGAATATCAAATACAATAATTGGGAAAATATGGTAAAAAAAGGCATACCCTTCAAACTTTTATGCATATATATATATATATATATATAAATTCATATTATGGAAACCCAAGAAATTTTATTAAAATGAAGAATCCCTCAGTAAATGCTGGACAAGTTATCACTAAGGCAAGACGATGAGTGTGAGTCAAAAATTATATTCTTGCAAGAATGAAAGTAAGGACCTAAAGTGCTGGGGATTACCCAAATGATGAGAATTACATTTGTAAAGTATGATAATATACAGTAATAGATTCAATAGACTGTGCAGGCAGGCTAGCTTTTTTTTTTTTTTTTAGTATTCAAATAAAAAAGATAAATACTTCCAAAACTTTCAAATCAAATGTAAGAGTAAATAAGGTCTGTGGTGCAGGGGAGCTTTAAGCCCTTAGTCAGCTGGCTGGGAGCAAGCCAGAGATTTTTCCAGAGTATCCAGAAAATGCAATGTGATGGAGCAAGGACAAGGAACGCAAGTCATGGGATTGGGATCCCTACAGAGAAACTATTCCCTGAGTGAGACATGAGTCTGAGAGGGATTTAAGAGCCATAGGTTTAACCTCATCTGTCTGAGGGCTACAAAACTCATAAGTGAATGAGCAGAGGATATGAAAGAGGTATAAAAAGTCTCTATTGGTTTTCTATTTTGTAAGTCTTTTTCCTAAGCAGAGAGACTAACCCGTTAGCAATTTTTTTTTTAGTTGTAGCAAATTATTCATGATGAGCCATTACAACATCAGGACTAGATATTTTTCTTAAAAATACTTTTTAGCTGAAGAAGACAGATTGAATCAGGGATGTATAATATAAGAAATTCCTGTTAGTTGATCACAAATTGTGCTGCAGCCCTTGCTGTTGCCCAGCAGTGGCAAAAGCTCAACTCAGCACAAGAGCCATGCCAAGAGGAGCCTGCAATGAGCCAAGGATGCACAAAGGTGACCTCAAAAGAAACCCATTAATCCCAGTCCTGTCAGCAGAAGGAAACTGGTTTTGAGCCTTGCCTAACTTGGAAGGAGCTGCAGCTGGACAAACTCCACATCTTATCCTCCTCTGTCCTCATTCCTGCGGCACAGCCCAGCTCTGGGACGGAGCAGAAACAATCCTGTTCAAACAGCTTTGTCCTGCTCAAGGGCTTCAAAAGTTCCTTAGAAATCACCAACAGAAGGAGATATATGTCATCCTCCAAATGTGTCCTTGTTTGGCTCATTCCAGCAGGGAGGGGAAGCAAAAGCAGGGGAACCCTGAAATCCTCCTGTGCTTGGGCTCCTGCAGCTGTGCTGAGGCACACACTGATTTAAGGATTTCGAGTACCACCAAGGGCAAGCTGAGCTGATTTCCAGCTCCTTGAGGTTGATATGGCTCTGGCACTTTCCATCAGCTGGAAATTCATCCTGGGTATTTTCTCTATCATCTCTAAACTCCCAGATTTCAGCTTTGGTGAACTGTTCTCAGTCCCTCTGCCACCTGCCTTTTCTGCTGGGCTCACCTGAGTTCCTCTGGCAGTCACTATCTAGGAAAAGCTAAAGCAGTGAAATGCACAGCAGAAGGGACATTTGAAAAGGGCCCTGCCTCCTCTGGGAGCTAAATGCGCTTGGAACACAAACGGATAATGATTAAAAAATAGCAGGTCCAAGGCATCTGCACTTGGCTCGAAATTTCTCTGCACAGAGTTCACTGCCTGCTGACAAAACCAAGCCCTTGCAGGGTCCGTGGCACAGCCCTGCAGATATTCCACACTTGACGGGTCGCACACATCCCTTACAGACCCAGCGGAGAAAGAAATCCCCATGCCAACACCCAACCTCTGGGCAGGAATGCGAGCCAGGCATCATTTCCCCAGGATGACAGTAATCACCAATGTACCAAAGGAACTTTTCTGAAAGGAGTTGTTTCCAGACAGAGATATTCAATCCTCTGTAAAGCTCTGAACTTTCAAACTGTTTATATTTCTCTTACCTTTGCTAGAATGAGTTTCCTTCCCTGTGCCATCCAAAATGCATTAAAAACTTTACACATTTTCTTGGTAAGGGGAGCAGGAAGGGTGAAGTTACCATTTTCTTTAAAAATATTTTAAAAACAAAAAAAAAACCCTTCAAATTTTACTCCTGTCTGACTTTTCTACCTGACTACATCTCATTGCAATCTAAATAGTTACAGCATTCACTTGTTAATTATTACCTCCTAATTTGTAAGGGACAAGGGACTGTATTTCCTCTTCTTGCAATAGTCAGTCATATAATCTTATATATTTCCTGAAAATCCCTTTGTTCTCCACCCTTATTGCCAAGAACTGACTGAAAATAAAGAGAAGGATGTTAAATAATGCAGCTGCAGCAAAAGTAAAGCCAAAAGCCCCTGACACAAACCACTGAAAAAGGAAATCCTTATAAGCTAACCTGTCTCTCCAAAGTTGGAGCAATCAGGGATGAAAGGACAAAACCAGACTTCAAAATAAGCAGATCAGAATTGTTTCACTCCTACAAGTTTGAATTCCACACGGAGATTCTTTCTGCAGGCCCAGCAGCTGAGACACACCAGGGCCCTTCGGTGGAAAATTAGAATATAAAGGCTATCAAGTGCCAATTAATCTTGTGAGGTCAATGGGAAACAGCCTGAATTGCTGTTTCCAGATGGGCAGAGGAACGCGGTGGAATTTAATTTCTCCTGTCACCGCTGCTCTCTGGCACAGCTCCGAGCTCTCAGAAAAAGACCAATGAGTCGGCAAAATTTGGGGGCTGTTTCAGCTTCTTCTGGTGCCAGAGTGGAGATGTAAATCCAGCCCAGCTGAGTCACTGGGCCACCCTTGTGTGACATCTTAGCAAAGGTGTCCGAGGTGACAGAAGAAATGCATATGAGAATGATTTGCTGTATAAGATTATTTGAATTTTAATTAAATATTAGCGGTGCTTGTTAAAAAAATCTAACCAGTTAGAAATGTACTCAAATTTCCAACCAGGTTGTGTGTTTAAAGGGAAGATAGTATTGACTTACGTGAAACACTGCGGCACTTTTAATGTTCCACACCGAAATGTAAAATGGGGCAGTGAGTTTGTCATGAGCACCTGAAAGAGAATAAAATTTTTTGAAAATCACGTGCTCAAATTAAAAAAAAACAAAAGTCCCTGAAATATTCAAAGCAATGGCTGAAGGTGTGAATCTGCCAGTGATTCATACACTGGGGGAAAAAAACAAACCAAAAACCAGTGAGAAATACTCACACCTCTGTGTTTTGACTCATGTTTTCTCATTAAAAGATGCTATTTGAACTTAAAACACTGAGCAAGCTGCAGCAGATTTGTGGCTGTGGAGAGTTTTGAGGACTGTGACAAGCTCTGTGCTGATAAATCCTCTTTTAAACCAGACCCTGGATGTGGCCACAGCCCACTCAGCCAAGGCTGGGTTTAAATAAAGACAAGTAATAAAGCCAAGTATACCTGATAACTCCTGGGGCACTTGTTCTGGTTCCTAACATATTCATTGACCAATGTAGCTAAAAATTGAATAGTCTTACATTGGAAATATGTTCTCTCTTTAAAATATGTGCTGTATTAGCTCATTAGAAAGTGATCATGACGACAGTACAGGTGAAAGACAATGTTTCCCCTACAGTTTTATGGCAAATATTTACCCTTCAAGAGAAATAATTAATCTTTGTCCTAAGCATTATTTACCCTTCATAACCGGGGAAACTTTGCTTATGTGTTTCCCTGAAAATCTACTTTGGTCCACCGAAGAAAATGAGGTAATTAGGTGGAAAATTGGGAAGGCAGAGATTTCCACTGGCTCTGTGGGGTGACTGCAAAGTCAGTGGGATGAGCTGGGCAAGGCAATGGGGAAATTGCAAGTTCAGCATGCAAAAGGGAAAGTAAAATATGGCTTAAAGTGTGATGAAGAGGATAAGGAAGCTTAAGGGTGTTTATTCTGTTATTGGCTTGGAGTGTGACCCAAGGAGAGGATAAATGGATTGTCCCACACTGTGCTCTCTGTCTGGGCTGCGAGTGACAGTGAATAATTGGGATTTAATTGGCGCTGCCTCCTCACCTGGGCTGAGGAAGTGCTCTCACTCGTGCCTCTGGACTTACGGATGGCAGACAGGGCAAAGACAAGCTGGAATTAATAAAAAAAGACAGCTGAGTAAGAGAGAAGCACGTTTTGAGTGCTGGGATAAATGAGGAGTGATACCCTGTGAAACTGGGACAAATTGATCAGAATGAGACCCCTGCTCATTAGGAGAACAAGTCACTTCTGAGCCAGGAGAAAAACACCAAACTGCCTAAAATTAAAGCTGCTAGAGGGACAACTTTCGCTCTCCAATTTGCACAGGGTTTTTTTTGCTTGCAGAATAATTTATTACTATTTCTACTGCAGTAAGGACCACGAGTTCAGTGTCAAGTGAGCTGTGTACTCACTCCTGAGACAAGATCCAAAAATACAGAAATCAGGCAGGGGCTGGTGCAAACAATGACAATGGAATGTTTTCAATATAACTGTGTATTTTATTACAGATTAAATGGTTTTTTTCACCATCCTGGGGTTCTGTTCTGTGATTCCATGCTGCCACGGGTGAAGGGCTCAGTGGTCAGGGAGGATCAGAGCAGTGCCAGCTCCCAGACATGTCCTGGGTGCTCCTCAAACACAGCTCGGGGTCCTCGGGGAGCAGGGGGTGCCTGGAGAGGGGCATTGAGTCTGTGAATGCCCTCAGGAGGGGTGAAGGAGGATGGATAAATGGATAAATTTATCCATGGATAAATGGATAAATTTTAGATATGGATAAAAATTCCCAGGCTGACAGCGCTGACAGGCAGCAGCCCCCGTGTGAGGGACAGAGCTCGTTCTGGCTCCCAGCAGGACAGGATTGAAGTTTTCCTCTTGGGGAGGTGAGGGAAGAATGGAATTCCCTGGGGTCTCCTCCCAGCCTGGGGGGGCTCAGGACACCTGAAGCCCCTCCGGAGGCCACTCCAGCCAGCCTTGCATGCAGCTAGCGAGTGCTTGCCGGGTTCTTCTCCTCTGTTGTTATGGAAACAGGCTGTCCAAGGGCTGCTGAATCCTGGATGTGCAGGGAGGACAGGTAGACAGGGAATGCCTCTGTGGAGCTTCAAAGCTGAATAAAGATGGGGATGTTATTTTAGAGATCTGTTAAATGAGCACGGAGAGCCAAAAGCCCTATCACAGGGGCATTTCTGGGATGGCAATATCTGTCCTCGGAATGCCTGCTGGTGTGAATTTCTGTACCCACCTGTAGGCATGTGCTGAATGCCAGAGGTTTTGCCTGAGGAGACACTGATTACACCCAGGGACAATTCTACCTGGTGTGCCTTTCATTAGGAGATTCCTCATGTTTCTCCAACTCATTTCATTTTCTTAAATTTAATTGCATTCATTTCCTGAAGTTGCAGGATCAAAGACCTGAAGATTTAAACCCGTGCCAGGATGACAGTGATGATTTGGAGAAAGGTGAGCTAAGCCCCGAGGAAATCCAGCAGCTCTCAGTGCTCTAAGGCTGGAGAGAATAATTCCAAGTGTGTTATTTCATCTGGGATAACATGCATCCTCCAAACTCTGGTTCCATCCCCTTGCCTGGCAAATCAGACTGTTTTTTTGGACCTGCAGCCCTGTGTGGAGTCAGTCTGGTGTTCGGAGCCCATGAGCCAAGGCAGTTTTCTCAGAGAGACTCAATGACTCCTTTCAGAGCGGACTTGCAAGAGGCAGCTGGCAGACACATGGACTCGTGTGAGCAGGCCAGGAAAATGTGTCTGATTGCAAAAAGGGCAAAAGAGATGATTAATCTCTGCGAGGGCTTTCTCTCCCACCCTCTCTGCAGTCCATCCATGGAAGCAGCTCCTCTCTGCTCCCCCCAGCACCTTCGGCTCGCTCCTGCTCCCTCCCTCTTTATTCAGCTGCACAGTTTGCCTCAGACTGTTCAAAGGCTGTAAATCAGACTGCAAGATTTAAGCAGCGAACAAAACCATCACAAGCCAATTCACACAGTCTCCGCAGGAGAAGGGAGGAAAGGCAAATTCCCCGACGCTGTTTCCCTAATGAAGCTCACACCTTTGTGGCAGGAGCGAGATTGGCTCAGCTCACTCTTCTCCCTGAGATATCCTCAGCTCTCTGCTAAAGCTGCTAGTCCATGCACTGGGTAATGCCAGCCTGGAATGGAGCCTCCACAGGATATTTGTCCACTCAGTAATGCCTGCAGGAGATTCTAACTCACCCAGGATGCTGCAAGCTCTCACGGAGAAACCCCAGTGTTTCCAACTCAGAGGGTGAGGTATGGCTGGAAGTGGGAATGAAGAAGAGCAATGGTTACTCTGCAGGGAATTCCACCCCTGTTCCAGCCCTGGGCCACGCTGGGACACAGTCAGGGCTTCTGGTGCCCTCTCCTGGTGCCAGGGCTCCTCCAAGGCAGTGGCACCCCCAGGATGCTCTGCCTGCTGGGGTTGGACCGGCACGAGGCTCTGGATTTTCGTGATGTCTCTGTGAAAACTCCAAACTAAACCAGCAAACCTCACCCCCTGCGAGAGAGGGGACGTGAACAAAGCCATGAGAAGTGTCACCAGGCCAGGCTGGCCAGGCAGTGAGTGAGGCTGCAGCGACACACAAGCACATCCTTGCTTTGGGAACCACTGCAACCACACGTTCTGGTCTGAGAAATGATTCCGGGTTTTCAGCTGATGCAAATTCATTTGATGTGAAGCTGGATTGGTTCTTCAGGGCTGGTTTTGTGCTGCTCTGCCCTGCATGAGGTGGATAAAACTCTTTCCTGCTTGTAAGTCTTGTGTAAGGAGCGTCATGAATAGGAGATATGCTCCATAGGCGAAGTCATTGTGGGAGCTTCCCAAATAAATCAATCCACAATCCACAATTATCAGACCTTGACTACAGATACCAATCCACAATCATCAGACCTTGACTACAGGTATCAATCCGCAATTATCAGACCTTGACTACAGATATCAATCCGCAATCATCAGACCTTGACTACAGATATCAATCCACAATCATCAGACCTTGACTACAGATATCAATCCGCAATCATCAGACCTTGACTACAGATATCGGTGTCAGAGTGCTCCTGTGGGCACAAAAAAACCACAGAGATTCTTTGCAAAGATTGTCATTCCCTACAGGCTACACAAGCTCTTTCCTCAGGCTGTGTTCTCAGTCTGGAAAAGATCCAAAGTTTGGTGTGATCAGCTGAGAACTTGACCAAAACTCCTGAATTCACAAGAGAAGCATTAGGGCACCGTGGCACAATGACAGAACAGAGCCTGTGATGAACAGACAGATTTATTACTGAAAAAGATATATGAGCAAGATATTATTACTGAATAATCAGACCTCGAATTTCAGAGCAGAAGAGTTGAGATCTGGAATTTTACTGCCTGTCCCTACCTTCCTGCCTGCACCCGCAAATCGAATCCTGTGGTATTTTTCCATCAGTATTTGCTCCTGAAGGCTGCATTGCTTTCCCTGAACTCAACTAAGAGCCAGTTCTCTCCCAAATGCACTCCTTGGAGCTGGAGGCAGCCTGGGGAGGAGATTATCATGCAGGAGGAAAGACTGCACTAATTGTAGAAATAGGTGTTTCAGCTGCTGCTGCTTTGGAATATTGGAGTGAATTAAAACAAATGAAGCTGACATTAAACAGATATTTAGAAAAAGTACCTGTGGCTGGGGGAGCAGAGCTGAGCCCAGGATGGAGGAGGGATTTTATTGCGTGCAGTATTTCGTGACTTCATCGCTGTTGGTGTCTCTGAGTGTCCAAAGTGACCTGAGCCTTTCCCAGAGCCTGTAGGACATGGAGCAATGTCCTGCTGTCCCTCCGCAGCAGATGGCAGTGACACTGAGCCAGCCCTGGGTCAGTCAGACACCTGGAGCAGAGCACAGGATCCCAGAATGGTTTGGGCTGGAAGGGACCTCAAAGATCATCCCATGCCACCCCTGCCATGGCAGGGACACCTCCCACTGTCCCAGGCTGCTCCAAGCCCTGTCCAGCCTGGCCTGGGACACTGCCAGGGATCCACAGCTGCTCTGGGCACCTGTGACAGGGCTCACCACCCTCACAGGTAAGAATTTCCTCCTAACCTCTAATCCAAATCCCTCCCCTTTTAACTTAAAACCATTCCCTGTTTTCCAACACTACCTGCCCATGTCAAAAATCGCTCTCCAAGTCTCATCCCCTCCCCATGGCTCGTGCTGCTTCCTCCAGCCTTCCTCACACTCAGCCTCTCCCAGTTTCCATGAGGAACTCTCTTCACCTTGAACAAGTTTCATGAATCAACTGTTTTTCCTTCTCTCCTGCAGGGCAGAACCTCACTCCCCAACACATCCAGCCTCACATCCATCCTCTCCACTCAGGAGATGCAGAGACTCCAGGCTACATCTGCACCAACAGAAGCTCTTTGGACACAGAGAAGAAATCAATAGGCAAAGCAGAAGTCCAGGATGATGCAGAGCATCATTCTCTCCACAGGGCTCTAAAAGGCCATGACTGCTATGCAGTATCTTCTAACAAATCCATATTTTTGCCTTTGTCACTCTGACTTAAACCAAAACAGATCCACAGACTGGTGTGACATGCAAACTCCTGTTTCTCTTTAGGGTAAATTCAGTGTGAGCATTTTCCAGAAAATATTGATAAAATAAAAGTGTGCTCAGGGAGATCTATAGCCTTCCTTCAGCTGCTCATGACACACCTTGCTTTAGCAGTTCATCCTGAATTTTGAATCCCAGGTGTTGATGAGGACTGAAAACTTTTGCCAAAACCCAACTGTTTTAAAATCAGTGCCCAGAAATCTTTCATCAGCAGGCAGCATTAGTGAGGTAAAGGCAGAACTGGATCCAAGTAGGTTGAAAGGTGTTAAATGAAAAGATGCAGAGGATAAATTGTTAATTGGGTGGGGGAGAGGGGTTTTCTCAGCATTCCTGCCTATAATCTTCGATTTACATAGTGGAATAATCTCAAAATAGGGATTATTATAATGTCTGAAGGCGTAATTGAAAGAAGGTGCTGTGGTTAACTCAGGAACCGCTTAATTTCAAATGCTTTTATCATCCCTTAATGTGAATTCACATTTAAACATGGAGGAAAAATACATGGTGTATTCAGGAACAAACAAAGGTATTGTCTGACATAAGAAGCTTATGTAAATGTGGGATGGCAGAGCTCCTTTTGCCATAAACCTTTCAAATACCTCAATAAATCATGAAGAACAAAAAAAAAAAAATCTGTTTTTAAGGAGGTTTGCAATGAGATTTCACCTGCCCAGGACTGAGGACAGCACTATTCAGGGTAAAAAAATACAGGAGATTTGCTAGAATCTTCCTAGGCAGCAAATTGCAAATAAAATATCAACTTCTGAGTGTTTCCATTACGGATCCACTGACAATTTGCTGATTTGCAGAGCAAGGTGACATCAGGCAGGGATGGGTGCACCTTCACGGGTGTTTGACATCCCTTCAGTCCCCCTTTACAAGCCAGTACATTTATTTTTGCTTTTAAAGGCACAGATACTTTAAAAATAAATTAAAAGGGGCCTGTACTACAGTGGCTTAAAGACTTTAAATGTAATGCAGTGAGGAAAGCGCAGGCTCAGAGACCCTGGACATTTCCATTCTGCCCAGTACAGCAACAATCCTTTGACACAGTCTCAGTAAAACACTTCACCTCCTTTCTTCTCTTGCTCTTCTCACCTTTTAATTTTCCTTTCAGGCCAGAAGTACCTTGGAGGAGGACCTTGTGCTCCCCCATATCAACAGAATCCTTTGGGTCGCAGTGCTCCGCTCCCAGTTGCTCTTGGCAGACCAACAATTCTAATTACAAGGAGGCAGGATGCATGTGGGTGCAGAGTTACTCTGTTCAGCCTAATCAGCTCAATTCCATCCCTGGGATCTCTCTCAATTATAGGAGAATCCATGTGTGCCACCGAGACAGCAGGAATCAATCCTAATTACTCCCCACTGCCTGCACCATTCTCCTGTGCAAACACACAGGGGATGTGAGGTGCTCCCGGCATGGGTGGGGAATTCCTCCTGCTGGAATCTCTTCCTCAGGAAAGGTTTGTGCTGTGCCAAGCAGGAATACCAGCACTTTTCATGGCAGCAAGAGCAATCAAATGGGCATTTCAAGCAGAAAAACAGTTGGAAAAATCACCAGAGGCCTTTCTGGAGAGAGCAGGGTGTGACCCACCTCCCTTCTGAGCAATGGATCCAGGGATCCATTCTTGGCTGAGAAAAAATAGAGATCCCCGTGTTTTATGCCAAGTGGGAACTTCATAAAATCATCTTCTTGTCCTGACAGAAAAGCCTAAATTTTGTGTGCTTAGCAAATCACACATCCCAAATTCCAAAACCAAACCCAAGCTCCCCTAAGGATGGACCCTGGGTTTCCCCACGCCTCTCCCAAGGCACGGAGCAGGAGCTGTGACCACAGTGGGGACAAGGGGCAGCACCAGGTCACCAAAAGTGCCCCACGGCTGCCAGGAGCTCCTGGCTCACTCTGCAGCCACCCCCAGACTGCCCAGGGAGGAACCAGGAGCTGCTTTGATCCCAATGACCTGCACAGACAATTTTACAGCGCTCTGAGTATTTCCCAAGCATCCCTGGCAATCATGCCTCAAGTCTGGTAATTCCCTCTTCCCAAGTGAGGGAGAGGATGGGCTGCAGGGTTCCCTTGAATCATCTTTATTCCAATATTGGACTCCCAAATGTGCTCCTTCCTGCCCTGGAGTCAGTTGGAGCTCCAAAAACGCAGAGCACTGACCCCAAAGGGCCATGGGAAGGGCTCAGCCCGAGCTCGGGGCTCTGACCCAGCACACAAACCTGCCCTCATTTTTATCCTCCCAGATCTCAAAGCCTTCTTTGCTATGAACCCACACAGGAATTAGAAAGCTGTCGCGTCTCAGAGAATAATTTTCATCCCCAGCATTTACACAAATCAGAAATGAGGGAAATTATTCAGCAGAGTTGAAAAGTCAGGAGAAGAGGGCAGTGAACCAGAATGGTGCCCAAAGCCCTACTGCAGCACAGCATCCTCCCTTTTTGGGGTGCAGAGACAAAATTATGCTTAGTCCTGACAGGAATTGCACTTCCAGGAGCCGTACCCATACATCATGGAATACAGAAGGAAATATAAAACAAAATTGGAGGAGACGATCGGCAAGGTTTTATCTTAAACTTACAGTCGAGATCAAAAGGTCAACTTCAAATTTCCAGCTCTTCTTGTCCTCAGGATAAAGCTGAATGATGCCACTCTTCACCAGGGCCCGATCTGGAAAATACACAAACCCTTTGTTATAATTTGACCTTGCAAAGATCTTTCACAATGGGGATTATGGTGTTGGCAGAAGATTATTCTGCACCTGTTTCCATGACATTTGTCCCTCACAGAGGAAGTGCAAATACTGGTGACATCAACCCTCAGTGATGCCTTGTCACTCCTGGGAAGCAAAGATCTGGGAAGCAAAGAGAAAGAAGGGGCAAAGGAAATGAAGAAATAAAAACAGAAGCAGAAACTGGAAAGCTTTTTCCCCGTCCACCACTTCTACCAACAAAGCAAAACAAAAGATGCGCAGGAAAAATCAATGCAAGTCAGTAAAAGGAAAAACACATTGGGAATGTACACAGGGAGAGGCAGGAACGCCCTGACATTTATTCTAAAGTCATACAAAGAAAGGTATCTCTCTTTAAAATATTGGGAAAGCTTGGATGAAACATGTCTGATGTAAAGGATTGCTGAGATGGAAGTGACTGACAATATCCAGGGGGAAAAGTGACAGATGAAAACCAGGCTGTTACAGCTGGATGCTCTGACTGAAGTTAGATGTTTCCTAGCAGGAGAGAAATGTAATAACTTTGGAAAGAAAATGGAATAAAGCTGGAAAATGTCCTCTACAGAAAGAGTGAGAGTGTCACAAGCACTGACAGTAAAGCTGAGCCAGCTTGGAACCCCAGTCCTCAGATGGGGCAGAGCTCTTTCTCTGCTCCCTGTTGGCTTCCCACTAGCCATAAATGGGATTAAAGGACCTAATGAAATGGTAATTATTACCATTTAAATTAATGATATGCTAATTAAATTAATGCTAATAAAGTTATCACCATTTTCTGGGTTTATTACCTGTATTTTCATACAGACAGGCTATTCCTGGTACCACAAAATTAGGGTCCCTCATCCCCTGGCTGCTGATGGGAAGTGGGAACTTCTAACTACTGAACTTTGCAGGGCTGTGACAAAAAAAATCTCATTCTGTCTCTTTGATAAGGATCACATCTGTAACTCTCAAAAAAATGAGCTTTCCTATGAAAAAAGTGAGGTTTTTTGATTCAATGTAGTGTGCCACAAGCAAATCTCTAGCCGAAAAATCTAAAATGGGCATATTTCTTTTAAATAACCCTGAACCTTTTAATCCCATTTCAGTAACAGCAACAAAAAATGAAATAAATCTAAGTTTTGTACCTATGTGATACCAAAATCCCCTTGGTTTCAGCAAGACTACAAACACATCAGTGACCTAAATCCCTGTTTCTCTAAAGACAGGTTGAGATTTAATTTACAAAAAACATAAGCTATTTTTAAAATATTCACCAGTTTTTCATCTTCATTCATTCTGATGCACATATTTAAACAGTTTCCAGTATTTCAGTTTTCTTGGCCAAGCAGAAATATTTATTATACTTGTAAAGTTTATATTACCCTGTAGCAAAGCAATTTATCATTACTATACATGGGTGACTTTGCTGATTATTAAAATACTGTTAAAGTGAAAACTGTTCAGCTCACCACTCTTCTCTAATTTATTCTTCTTGTTTGACTTCAATTGGAATAATTCTGAAAAATAATACATCAGAGTTAGAAATTGAGACAGGAGGTGGATGAACAGGAAGGTGAGAAGTTCCCTGTTGGTGATATTGAGTGACTTGAAGTTCAAAGCATATAAAGAAGAAAAGTAGATAAATATTCTAATTTTTTTTCCAATCTGATAAAAATCATAGAATCGGATGGATTCTATGGAAAAGCCTTCTAAGATCATGAAGTCCAACCAGTCCCCAGCACTGCCAAGGCCACCACTGACCCATGTCCCCAAGTGCCACATCCAAACATTTGTTAAATCCCCCCAGGGACGGTGATTCCACCACTGCCCTGGCAGCCAAAATCAATGCCTGTCCACCCTGTAAGTGAAGAAATTCTTCCTAATATCTAACCCGAATTTCCCCTGGTGGAAATAACAAAATGCATTAGGTTCCCATATCCCCATTGAATGGGTGAACAGAAGGGACAAATTCCTGCTGTTTGAAACACCTCCTTTATGTCTCGTTTTACAGCCTCCGTGCCTGAATTCGAGCTGGAATTTCGCACTCCAGGTTTCCAACCAGCAGGGATTATTTATGGCTGAATCAACAACTTCTCTGTGCAAGGGACTGCGATGGCAGCGCTGAGAGCAGTCCCAGGAGCTGCCGCAGCTTCTGCTGGAACTTTTGGGTTAAGCATCGTCCCTCATTTGGTCTGGGAATCTTATAAAATTAAAACATGACAAAATCCAAATGCTGGTAAGCAGATAAGAGCACTGAGCTCATTATTCTGTGCTTTTCATTCCCCAGCAGTTACATTTTCCTCTATCATTTGCTGTCTTTGTAGTGATAACTCACATCGTTTTAGAGTTGCACAAAATGAGATTTTCAACAAAACACTTATTTCTCAATCTGAATTAAGCATGATTTAGGCAATATTTCCACATCCTCTCTTTTTCCTGCAACTGAACCTCAGGTCAAGTTGTAGACTGCTCTTCTCTGACAACAATTGCCCCAATCAGAGCGGTCGCTTTACTTCTTAATGAGCTGATTTTTGTTCTGCTCCTTCCTCTGCGTTATCTTAAAATGCAGAAGATGGTAATTCACTTTAGGCTACAGCAAATCCCCTCCAGTAAGAAATACATTCTTCTGAAGCCAGAGTGGCCAATAGCAAATAAAGTTCAGTTCTTTGGGTGATGTCAAAACAACGCCTGATGGAAACAAAGGCAGCAGCTTTGATTTATTTTGCCTTCCCCCAGCACTACAAGCCAGCGTTCTGCTTGCCCTTTTCTCTGCAGTTGCACATTAAGCTGAATGCTTTAGAGATTTTCCCCAACAACTCCCAGATCTCTTTCCTAATCAGTATTCGGCACATCTTTCCTTCAGCAGATGCGCTGTTTTCCCCCTTTGTTCCAAGATTCATTGTTCCCCATTAACTGCAGTTGCCATTTATTAGTCCAGATGCGGGGATGATCCAACGACCCCGAGCGAGCCGCGGTGTTCACACCCACCCGCCCGCGCTCCGTGGGCCCTGGGATCATCACATATTTAAATGTATGCACCGAAACCGGGGGCTGTTTATGTGAGATTTATGATGTTCCCCCAATGTGCCTATGATGGCGAAATGTGATTTTTTTAAAAGGGAGCCATCTTCAAAGATGTTTTTTTGAAGATTTGCTCTTTCCCGGCTTTGAGAACACAAAAATCCACAGGAGCAGATCCTCAGCTGGTGAGAAATCTTGTTAGAATTGATGCTGCTGTGTTGATTTACACCAGGTAAGAGTGTGATCAATTAAATCTGTGCTGTGAACGATATAATTTTTAAATGAAAATTTAAATGTAGTCATGCTAGGCCACAATATTCATTTTGGGGGGAAAAAAGAGACAAAAAATGAAGTATGGCAACACTGGGAGAATCCATTCTGGAAACACCGACAAATTGGTAGGAAATGGAGTGTGTCATGCTTAAATATTCAAACTACTGATAATATAAACAGGTGGCAACCATATAATATAAAGTACATTAACTTGGAATTCTGTAGACACTTGGATGACAGGAAAATAGGATTTCACATCGTATTAGCCCACTGGTCCATGAAATCCTATATCCCTCTTTCAACACTGGCTAGTAGTTAATTCTTCAGTGGAAGACAATCCCTCCTCTCAGAATGCACCTCAGAAACACAAAATGCTGCAAAATACACAAGAAACAGGAAAAGAAAGTGCAAGGCAGTCCATGGAAAATTTGGGAAAAGCCAAAAAGAAGAGCTCCTAGCTTTAATGAAGAGCAAAGTTTCACTGAGAGCCAAGCTCAGCTGGGTCTTGCATGGCTGAGGGTGAGCAGTGCTTCCTCCCCTCAGATTATAACCCAGCTCCCCATCAGCCCTGCCTCAAATTTATGATCGCTCTGCCCTTTGTGAATAAAGATGTTTCCACTTCATAAAGCCATTACTGGCAGTCACTCTTCCCTTTCTCCAAGGCGGGTGGCGAGGGTGGCGACTCAGTGACCCTTCTTTTGTGACACTCCCTCAAACCAGAACTGGGAGTCCAGTCTAGGTTCAGATAAAACCCGACAGATAATGTCAGACTCAGTAAATATTGTCTTGGCTACCATAGAAATCATCTGGGTTTAAACGAAAATAAATATTCTGGCATATTCTGTCTGCATCCCTGGAAGTGTTCCAGGCCAGGCTGGATAGGGCTTGGAGCAACCTGGGACAGTGGAAGGTGTCCTGGGATGTCCCTGCCCATGGGATGATCTTTAAGATCCCTTCCACCTGAAACCATCCTGGGATTCTGTGGTTCATTACTTTAAAGATGTGCTGACACTGAGAAATAATCCTGGAGCACTGTCAGAGGGCTCCAAAAGGAGCTGCTCATCCTCTGTTTGGGGCAGACCCCCAGCAGGGCTCCTTCATCGTGCCCCACCCTGTCCCACACAAAATTTGGGTTTTCTGCCCTTTTGAGAGAAAGCAAAGCCCCACAGCAGCCAGGGGAAGCATCTCAAGAGCCAACACAAATCATGTCTTTGTACCTAAACTCAAACACCATTTTTCCTCTAGACCTGGGTACGGATCCCATAACACAGCATGGTCACTTCTTGCCTTTGTTCCCAAATTGTTTTATCTCTAACACACACAAAAAAATGACAATTTCCAATGAAACAGTTTCAGAACTGTAAGCTGTTCTAAGAGCTGAACTCAGGCAGGAGCTAATGATGCAGTGGATTTACGAAGCCAGGTCTAAGCACATGAGAGTGATGGGAAAAAATATCCTGCCCGATAGTTTTTTAATAGACTTTGGACAACAACAGTACACAGAAAAGCATCATTTAATATCTTAAATGATCCATCTTGTCATGCTATGGCTTCATCTCACATGATCTATTGCTTTACAGCATGCTATTATGTATATAGAAAAAACAGCTTGTAATAAATTATCACAACATCTATTTACTCCTCAATATTTGCTTCCTTTCCCATTTAACCCATGCCAGTGTAAGCCCATTTCAAAAAAAACCAAAACCAAAACCAGATCCTTTTCCTGATCTTTGGGAGATCTTGATAAGCATATCTTGTGATATCTCTCCTGGATAGCAAATATTCACTTTATGACCACTAGACCTCAAGTCTTACCGATAGACACCAGAATTATGAAGAATTTTGATCTATTTTTGAGGAAGATGAACAACTCAAATCCTACAGCTACCAGGAAAGGAACAAAATACCTTGGAGAAGCTGTCCTAATTCTCTCCTGTGTTTTGGAAGCCTTCTTGATAATATTTGCTCTATCCTTGAAATATCTTTTTGACAAAGGGCTCAAACCTGGATCTTACTTGTGGCCTTAGTGCCATTCCTGTGCCATGATTTTGCCAAGAGCAGATGAGTTTTCCAAGGTGGGTATTTCTCCTTCCCATGGCCTGAAGTTGTGCAGTGAATCCTGGGACTCAGAGTTCAAAGAAGACCTGGAGATGTTGAGAAAACAAAGATCCCACAGAAATGCCATAATAAGGAGGGAGCCAAACACTTCCTGATTTCTGCAGCACCACTTTGGGTGCAGATACAACACAGCTCCAGATCAAGGGTGGAATCTCCTGCATTTGCCAGTCTGGAATTCCAAAACAGCTTTCTCTCTCCCGTTCTAAATGGCATCTTTTGATATGTGTTATCACATTTTTTCATTCAAATTCCATTGAAACTGTAGAGCAGCATAACAAAACACCGAATTATTCCTGCTAGATTCAGCAACTGGAATTAAAGGGGTTTTTTTTCTTCTTGAACATAATTGTAATATTTCATATTCCTTCTACAAAGAGCAGAATTTAATGGCTGTTATGGATTTTTCACCCCCTTAGAGGATTTCTGAAAAATTCAATTATTTTTGGAGACTGCTTGAGTTTCTATCTCCCAGTGATGATGAATTACCCATTGTAGTGGCCGACTTAAAAACAATACACAAAAATCAATTGTTTGACAAAAGGAAAGACACAGAGAACCTGGGATTGGTACACACTGACTTTGCCCTGAGTTTAAAAAAATCACTAATTTCAATCATTTTGCCTTTTTCATCCACTTTCTGTAGCAGCATCTGATTACATCGCAGCTTTTTTGCTTTCCCATGGAGAGTGACTTTGCCAACAAGATGATTTGCCATCAAGAAATTGTAATTAACTTCATGAACTTTGTCTTTTAAACAGTTGGAGATTTTAGAGCTAAGAGTAATGATTATTCACAAATAGCAGTTTGGTTTCAAACATACATATTCAGTGCCAGCTATCAGCAATTTGCATGTTAACATTTCCATGTTCAGACCTGCTGACTGTCTAAGGAATAATGGGATGCACCAAATAATAGCATTAGAAACAACAATAAATAACACTGAAAATGGAATTAAAGTAATTCCTCTTATAATGAAGAGTTTTAGAGCTCAAATCTGATGATAAAAGAAAAGCATTTCACCAGACCACAGCAAGTGTCCTTCTGTGGAGCCCTGAGATCCAACTTTTCATTCTGCCCATGAATCTACAGACAAATTATATCTCCTAGTTTGGGTTGAGCAGCATAAATTGTCAAGAAAAAATATAGTTAGCCTGGAGCTATCAATAAAAAATGTTGGGATGCCAAATGCTCAGGCTTTGTGAAGCAGCTGATTTTCCTTCTCTAGAAGCATTTTCATATTAATCTCCTGCTACAGAAATCAAAAGTATTGCTGTGGTGCAGTGTGAGTGTGGGCAGGGCTGGGATTTCCCCTGCACACAGCCTGGTCCCATCCCCACACCATCAGATGGTTTGGGATGGGGGTTTGGCCATAAATTGCTCAGCAACTTTGAAGAAAATTGTGACTTTTCGCAGGGAGTAAAGGAAGTGTAGGAAACACAATGTGCTCCCTCTCTGAGGAAGGCTCGGCATCTTCTCCAGGACAGACCCAGCTCCTTGTGTCTAAAATTCATGGAGAAGCAAGGTGGGCGTGGAGTGCGCTGAGATGACAGTACCAGTTTGGCAATTTTAATGCGTAAACTCATCTCTGACAATTTGTAAAGACTGTTTTCAAAAGACAATCCACATTTCCTGAGAAAAATCAGTTTCTTATCAAGACATTCGTGCTGGATGTCTCTCCAGAAAGACCTACCTTGCATGGCTTAGGTGAAGAGATTTGTCAAAAAATGTGTGGCTTTTTTTTAATTGTAGGGTGTCACCATTTATTACTTTCCTGTTTGGAGATTTTTTATTTTTATTACTGCCAAGATATTTCCAGTCTAGGAATATTGTTCCTGTTTTGAATGCCACTCCATGGATCTCCTGCCAAAACACACACACAATTACCCTGCCAGTGAAAAGCAAGGAAGTGAAATCTCAGAGCTCTTACTCACTTGAGTAACCTCAGAGTCAAAGCAGGAGGATCAAGCTCCTCATCGCACATCCCTGAAAGGCATTTTGTTATAATGCTCCTGAATATCTTCACTGAGGACCCTCCGTGACCCTTTCCTGCTGGAAGGGCTTTGCAAAAACTCCAAAAAACCCTGCAGATGTGGGGTCCTGCTTCTCTTCCTGCAGGGGGAACCAAGAGTGACCCTGCTGCTCCCGAGCTCTCTGGAATTGAATCCTCCCCCAGTGGTTTTCACCCTGCTGAGTTACAGAAGGGAAATGCTGAGCAGTTCCTAAGGCAGGAACAAAAGTTTTCTCCCTGTAGCAGCTGCAGGGTTTGGATCACTCTATAAATCGTAGATTAAATCGTGGGCATGAAGGCATGAAATTCTGGTAATGGTATTAACTCATCATTTTTATATAAGCGCTGTCTGAAATACAAAACCTTGCTAAAACACCTTCCTAGCATGGATATGGCTCAGCCTAAATCCAGTTCTGGTAGATTCAGCTGCCCAAATGAAGTTTCACTGAAGAATAACTGCATTTACACAAAGGCTTTTGACCCTACAAACATGCAAATTTCCATGTGTGCACACACACGTGTGACACACCCAAACCCCAAATTCCTCAGCGCTTCTGCCATTTGCAGAATTAAATGTTACGTGAAGTCCTTCAAGGCCATGACTGCAATAAGTGTTCCCACCTTCAGAAAGTTTTGAACTTCGGAAAATTTTGAACATCAGCAGGAGCTGATGCTAAATCAAAACATAACTTCACATACAAAAACAGGCAAGGTAATGGTGAGGGAATTCTGCATCGATCCCTGTTCAACCAACAGCAGATCTCACCCCCATCACACACCAGAAACAAGGGAAAGGCACTGTTATGGGTAGGAAAGGCAAAGGAAAAAGAAACAGAGGTATCAACCAGCAAATATTCTCAATAAAAAGCCCCCCATGAATAAAAGCAGCACCACACATGAAGAAGTTTGTCTCAGCAGCGGAGAGTGAAGAGCTGCTGGTCCCACAGGACATCCATAGATGCCAGCAGGTTCATTAAACCCAAACTTGGCTGGCACGTGCTCAGAGCCCAGCTCCAAATTACCTGATGTCTAGAGGCTTCATCTGGGCTCAGGCCACACCATTTTTTGTTGCAATCTTCATTAAAAAAAAAAAAAAAACTGATGATGAACAAAACCATCATTTGTGAGTTAAAATACAATTCTCTGCATCCTATTTTCAAACACACACAAGCAGATTATTGGGGGGAATGAAGACAAATCCTGTCACTGCAGAGTGCAGGCAGCTGACAGCATTTTCTGACAAGCCCCTGCGGGGCAGAGATCAGTGACCGAGCTGGGTGAGCTCCCCCTGCCCTCCCTCACCTGTGCTCATACCTGTCCAGCCCCTGCTGGACTCATTCACACTGCATGTTTCAACTGCTGTAATTTGGATTACATTCCACCTGCAAATGCCATGGCTCAGTTACTTTCTGTAAGGCTTTCTGAAAACCAGGACAGCTTTGATGATCAGTTCAGGGCTGGAGCTGTTATTAAGTGTGTGTGCTTCTTGCCTTTTCCTAAAGCAAAATCGCTGTGAAAATGCTCTGTACAGATATAATTTTTGAAGGCAGGCAAATGTAGGGACATTCAGAGCCAGGCTCAGCACCTCCACATGCTGAACTAGGAGAGATCAAGAATTATTGTGTTCCAGAGATGGAGGACAACGTTGTCACCATGTTGTCACCATCCAGCATCACCCCTATATTGCCAGGCGCAGCTGGGAACCATAATTAAGGTTATCTTTTAGTGAATTCCGTAAGGGATCTGCACCATCCCCTGAGTTAGGCACTGCCCAGGCAGCAGCAGGCAAACAGAGCAGTTTTTAAAGCAGTGAGGTGAAACACCATCTCACCTACCCCAAATAACAGATATCAGAGATGAAAGAGGAGAAATGAAGGGGCAATGAGAAGAAATATGAAAATCTTTTTTCTTTTAGCACCATATTTACAGTGTGTACCATATTTATAGTGGATATCAGCTTTATGGGCGTGTAAATGCTCCAGC
Source organism: Origma solitaria (assembly GCA_013397895.1). Classification (NCBI taxonomy): domain Eukaryota; kingdom Metazoa; phylum Chordata; class Aves; order Passeriformes; family Acanthizidae; genus Origma; species Origma solitaria. The sequence continues at coordinate 219,694 of VZRL01001506.1, forward strand.
AGCTACCTGAGTGTTATTCTTGATTTTTGCACAAAGTGAACCAGAGCATAATTCTGAAAAACAGCTGCAAAATAGACCTTGGGGAGCTTAGGGACTGCCCTGCAAACAGCATCCACCTGAGAGAGGTGATGGCTTGGGACACTGCACGTTTCAGTCTGCAGCCCTGCACATTTCTTCTTTTTTTCTGCTTCTCACGGAGGTTTTGATGGGTTTCCTCACTTTCCACTTCCTCATTAAACTCTGATTGGGCAAACTTTTCAATCCGGTGTGTCCCAATTTCTTCCAGTTTTTGGAAATGTGGAATTTCCACGGGCTTTGGACACACAAACCAACCTCAGGGAGCGCCTGCAGAGCCTCACGCTTTGCTGCAGCCATTTTGCACGAGCATTACTCACCGTGATGAACTGGAAATTCCATGTGTTCCTCATCAAAATCACACTTAATTGCAGCTAATTCCAGGGCTATCAGAGGAAGTGTTTGCACATTGCCTTATCGCAGCCCCACTGGCAGCCACTTACCCTTGGTTTCCCATTTATTTCCAATTCAGTTCAAAGCCTTCCGCCTTGGAATTCTCCACAGACCATTTCCAGCCATCTTCACGGATCTGGTGCCCACGTTCAGTTTCATTGAAGTCCCTGGGAAAAATTCCATTGATTTTAATTGAACAGCCTGTTCAGCTTTCCCCCCCCGCCCCCGCCTCTGGCAATGAAACATTCCAACCACAAAATTCAAGACTACGAGAGCGTGGGTCTCCTATGTGATGGTGAAACTGAAAATCACCCCAGATTTTTGTGAGATTTGCAAATAGGAGACATTTGGTATGTTCTCCTCCTGAAACACACACCAGTTGTGCAATGGGTCCGAGTGTGAAACTGTTGTGAATTATGCATTGAGGTTTGCTAGAACAGGACTTTGGAAAACAAAACCTATTTTGCATTTTATGTTACATTGTCAATTTTCTTTATTACTTTGTCTGCTGCTTTTTTCCTCCCCAGGAAAAATACCATGATTTTCACGTGATTACCAAAACAGTGGATCATACCATGATTTGAAATAGGATTTCAGGCAGGGTGGATTTCTTCCTATCTACTCTATTACTGTTTTCATAGAATCATGGAATCATTAAGGTTGGAAAAGACCTCCAAGTTCATCAAGTACAACCTTTGAATGAATAAATACCACAATATTTGAGCCCCCAGATCTGCTTTCTCTGCAAAATAAGATTATTAAAGATGAAAAGGGGACATTTTCCGTGATCCTCACCCTATTTGAAGTGGTTGAGAAGTCAAGAGCAGGATGTGGGGCCAGCCAGAGGAAACCTATTGGGTGGCAGTCAGTGAAGGATGCTCAGCATTCCCAAATAACTGTACCCCAACACCAGGCATCTCCCAGGGCTGGCTCTCCCTTGCTGTGATTCCTTCCCTATTGGGCAGGAAGATTCCCTATCCTGGGGAAATTTTATGAATATTTTGCTGACAGCATTGGCAAATTATTCCCCCTGGAGCTGTGACGGAGCCCATTCAGGGTGGCTGTTCTGAACTCAGGAGCATTCGCCAGCAGTGATTTTCCTCCTGTGGGAATGAAATCTGCAACAAAAGAAGTCCAGAAAGTTCAAGCCCACCTCAGGTTCACTGGTTTTTGCTCTATTCTTTTGTGCTGTTCATCTGTTCACAATGCAGGGCTGCAGAATTCAAGCACATTTTCTCCAGGCTTCTTTCGCTGTACGAAACAAGGTTGATTCAATTTTTAAAAACCCCCAAAACCCAACAAAGCCCCACCAAAAATCCAAAAGAAACAAAAAAAACCCCACCACCAACCAAAAAAACCCCAAACTTCTAAAATATCACATCCCCTCCCTCTAAAAAACCCCAAACCAAACCCAAACCACTAAAATGCAAACCCAAAGCCAAGCTGTCCCTTTTGGGCTCAAGTATCTTAACACAGAGGTTCCCCACACCAACAGCCAAGTGAAGCCAAATAATTACTTGGCTTGCTCACAAAATGAAGTCCTGACAACATCAAATTCCAAAATTTTTACCCCTGACAGAGCAAAAAGCAAACCCCCCCTCCACATCTGGCCAAGGCAAATAGGCATTGCTTAATGGCTGGTGTTCCCCTCCAGCCAACACAGCATTAATTGAATGGATTCCATTACCATAGGAATAGCAAAAACCAGATTAAAAACCAAGCCAGCTGTAAACTGAGCCAGTGATTTTAATGGGAAGAAAATAAAGGCTGGCAGTTGCATGGTGAAGTGCATCAAAATGTTAATTGCTTGCAGTCACATCCTTCTGAGCTACGGGAGAGGAGGATGGAGATAAGGTCTGAGAAAACCCAGCAGAAGTTCTGCTCCTTGGTTATTCTGCAGTGGAAATAAATGGGGAAAATGAGGGATATTTGCAGCAGTGTGGACTGAGTGTTGGAGTAAGTTCCAAAATTGCATATTTTGGTTTTGGTTTTACATCTGTATAAATTTCTGTACATCAACTCCAACTTGGGAGCTGCTTTTTAGGTGAGATTCTACAGTACAGCCAGGCAGGGCCAGCCTAAGAACCAGAGGTGACTTGGTACCACTGGTTTGTCCCCAAAACACAGTTCCCAGCAGCCCCAGGACCCGCAGGAGTTGCATATCACAGCCCCACACCCCAAAACACATTCCCAGGTGAGCAGCAGAATGATCCTTGCCAGGATAGACCTGGATTGTGCATTTTCCAAGTTTGCTGTGATCTACAGAGGAGAGCATTTTAGTCCACAGTCACCCAAAGCAGAAAAAACTGTGGAAAATCCGGCCTTAAATGCAAATGCAAATTTGTTCCAAAAATTCTCACCCTGTGGTCTCCAGAGAATCCTATCCAGGTGTTACAAAGAGCTGAGCTTGGCTACAGCCTGATCCTGACCATGCTGGTTTTAGGATCTGGCTGTAGGATAAATGTCCTTTTCACTGGCAATGTGAATCAGGACACGGAAAGAGAATGATGAAAGAAAATCCTATTGCATTCCAGATGGAATAATGGTCCTTACAGCCTCTCTTAATGTGAAGGGATAAAGTATTGATTTTAGTCAGACAAATCCCAAAATTACAGGAGGTTCTCCAAGTCGCACAGAGCACCCTGATGAGATCCTCTTAGCTCTCATTCCTTACTCATAACCACAGAACGTCCTCAAAACTGCCCTAACGGGAGCATGGAGGAATGAGAGTCTGGGGAATTTTAAAATGTCAGAAATATGCAAATATTACGGATTAGTATTCCACAGAGAGCCATAATTTCCAGTGTTTGCACTCATTTTAGCATTCCTTTTAAATTAAAGGCACAATAGGTAAGCTGGCAGCATGCAGATGGTTTAAAGTGTTTGAAACATCCTTATTCATAATTTTGATTTTTTTTCTAAGAGCAGTTATTTAGAACCCATTTTTTGTGCTCTTTCAAAGGTAAGAGGATTTGGCCTGGAAAGGAAATCCAGCAGGAAACCAGCAGGTAATTTGACTGAATGGGTTTGCATGTTTTAAACACAAATAATACGAGTTAATAACATCCCTTCAGATATTTTAACACACCTTGATACGCAGACACCGAGCTGCGTGGGGAAGGTTGCAGGGGAACACAAGAGTAACGCTCAGGGAGCAGGCGCGGGAGGGATGCGCCACTTAGGAGAGCCCTGGAGGAGATCCGAAGAGCATCGCTGCACTCCAGTAAATGCAGCTGGGGGTACATGGAGGATGTCACACTCGCTCTGCGCTGCCAGAGGTAGCTCAGGGAGGGGAAATGCAGGAAGGTAATCAGGCATTGGGCAAAATGCATTCAAAACATCCCCAGGCTGAGGAAGGGCTGGGTTTGGGGGCAGCCATCAGCAAACACTGAACACCAACCGCACTCAGGCTGCTCCCTGACCTGCAAAGGTGTCCCTTCCTGGGAATTTTGGGTTCAATTGAATCTTTAGAAGTTGGCTGAGATGCAGGGAAATCGTTATGGATCTGGCCTGGAGAGGGGAACGATCCAAGTTCCCTTTGCCCCTCTGCCTGATGAGGACCTGACGCTCACCAGCGCAGGGTCACGAGTTGGATTGGAACAGAAACGGCAAACAGGGTCAGCGGGGCTGGATATCCCCATTCTCTCATCCCAGAGCAGTCTCTGAGCTGGGATTTATTCCCACCCTCTGATTTTACCCTTTGTCTGGCCTCAGGACTCACACCTTCGCTGCGACAACCTCGAGCAGAGAGCGCTGTCTGCTCTCCTCGAGCTGTGAGCAGATGCTGCTATGAGAAAAAAAGGATGGTGGGTGCTCACCTTCATCCCTCAGCTCTCAGGAGATGGAGTTTGTGCTTCCCAGGGCTTCAGGCATCTCCTCCCATCTCACCAGTGCCCAGACAGAGCTGCTTTGCTGGCCCCTCAATGGAAACTCAGGAGCAGACCTGTTGCCCAGCCCAGCTCAGGTGGAGCCCATCTGCTGCTGCTCCTTCAGCAGACAGCAAGCTGGGAATTTAGATATCCAAGAGAAGATGAAAGACATCTATTTCTCCCTCTCTCCCGGTCCCTTGAAGGTTTTCGTCCCTTCCCTGTTGCTCCAAGGACTCTGTCCCTGTGTGCCCACAGCACATTCCTGGTGGAGTTAATAGGATTTCCCCACCCGTTAATAGATTTCCCCTCAATAAGCACGGGGGAAACACATGAAAACAACCCAAAGAAACAAAAGCTTATCCTATTAGCTACTTGTCAATTATCCTTGATGGGTGATGATGCCCGTGGCCAGAGGGAGATGCTGGCAGGTGTAATTACTGCCTCCTTTTTCTGGGGTTGTAACCTCTGGCTTGCGAGGCTGTCTTCAGGTACAGAAGAAAGAGAAATCACTGAATAAATTATGATGAGCTTCTGCCCTGCATAAATAAGGACGATTTCAAGTGAAAGTGGATAATTTTAATTGCAAAAGCATTTCACTTTCAGTCCTTCACCTCTCATGTTGGGTGATGTGAGCAAATATCCTCACCAGGAGTGGTCTCTTGTTAAAAAATGCAGGCACCAGGACAGAATGTTACAAGGGAAAATATTTATGTGGAAAAATATTGCATGTCTAGTTGACAAGAATCTACTTGTGCTTATTACAAAAAGCTACAGCGCAGTTCAAAACTGACAATCCATTACTAGAAATCCATCTTTTGCTTAGGATGATAAACCAAGATTGAATTATAGATTTCACAGCAGCAATTCTGACATTCTGCATTTAAACCCACACCTTCTGCTTTCCTAAAGCTTTTTTAATCCATTCATTTGAATGAAATGGTCATGCTCAAAAAATTGCTTCAGTTTGTGAACATTTTCAATGCAGGAAGTGTAGCAACACAATCCCCAAAATTCTTCGCAGACCTTGTTAAAAAAGAGCTTTCTCATCAAAACCTAATTTTTAGCATTTATTCAGCTTTTTATGTTTAATTTGATTTGTGAACAAGCACTTTCCCCAAGTGCATTTCCTATTTAATTCAGATTTTCAGGGAGGGCTCAGATGTAGTTCCATGTTGGGCAGGATTCTGATTTCAGACCATAGCCATTCATACATGAATATTTAGTCACACATGAAATCCACCTAATCCATGCCTTGCAATGCCAGGGAATAGGGCAAGTTTGTTATCCATGTTCCTGCACTAAATTAAAGCTTTCTGCCTTGCGTGAAGGCATTTAAAATTGAGATTCCTGCTCACTGTAGCTCACTCAGTGCTGTGCCCCAGAGTTCAGCAGCTGGAATAGGGACAGCAGCTCTGCTTGGCTCTTTTGGATAATTCAGGACCAAATAAAAGCAGTTCAAGCACTCACTGGGCTGAGCAGAGCAGCTCAAATCTCCTGTCCCTCCTTCTAAAGATCCATCCCCAGATAGAAGTGTGTGGGAGAGGGAAAGACTTCCCGACTCAGCCGCCGAAATCTGAAAAAAGTTCAACATTCAAACTCCACCAAATGTTAATGAGGCCGCGGCTTTTGTCAGCCCATGAATGATGGCAGTCAGGCTATTTACAGGCACTGATGCATTCACTTGTTAATTGTGAGTGCCCATTGAGGGCACCTCAAATGAACCACAGTCTCCCTCTGCTCTCATCCCTTCCCAGCAAAGGCTCCGAGGGAGAACAGGGAGTTCATCTGCCAAAATCTGCTCCTCAGCCAAAGGGGTCCTGCAGAAATTATTGGGGGAAGGACAGGCAGGCTTGGAGGATGGAGGAAACTCAAGGATTTTAGTGTTTTTACTTTATCACCCAAAGCTGCCACGCTCTGCTCTTACCTGTTCTCAGAGCTCCTGAGGGGAAAGCTGCCCCAGATCTGTCCACTTTCCAGGCCAGGGGAGAAAGGTCCTGGATGACCTGTAATTATATTATGTAATTATATATTTATATAGATAAAGCTGTAATTATATTATTCCTACGATCAAAGTATTTATTACAGGATTTTAAAGAATTATTCTGTATCTCAGACTTTTGCCTCCTTCCTGCCCTTGTCTGAGACTGCGTGCCATTATTCCAGTGTTATTTTATATTTATATGTTAGAAAACCTCCATTTCAGCCCTCCATGGAAATATTGAAGTACCCCAATTCAAGGATTCATGAAGGATTTGAGGTTAAACAACCAGTCCGGATGAAGTCCACGTTTTCATTTGCAGAACAGCCACACACATTTGGTGTGCAGGGCAATAACTCTCTCAGTGGAGGCTCAGCACGAATGGAGGAGAACACCTGGCCCAGCCCCTCGGAAGCTCACACAACCATCTGCAGGACATGATCAAATATTAAACAGAGAAAAAGCCCTCAGGGAAAAGCCATGAACCCCCAGAAAGAGCCTCAGGATACATCTGAGCAACAACCTGTGAAAATAAAAATAAAAGTGTTGGTGTCCCTGGGCAGGGCAATTTCCTTCACTGCTTGCCCGTGAGGATTCCTGCTGTGGGTTCAGAGCAAACAGGTGCCACGGGCAGCACAAACCCCTGGGCTGGGCAGGGATTCTTGTTGGGGAGGATGAAATAGGAAAGCCTTATCAATATGATTACCTGGCAAAAGATGCTGAGAATATGGAAACTATAAGCGAGATTGAAATGAAGACAAGCTTTGAGATCCCAAACCCCAGGTACTGAACAGCTGGAAAACAATGGTGTGGCCACTGAAGGGAATCCCCTTTGGATTAAACAATCCCCTCTGCTTGCAGACAGCCCCAAGGGGCAGAGCAGACCCTGCCAGCTTGGCAGAGGGTCCAAAAAGCAGTTTTTAGAGTTTAAAATATAACACTGTATGGTAATGCAATGACTGTCATAGGCTGTATGTAAATGTTGTAGGATTTGTAGCTTGTTCTAGATTGGTTAGTGAAAATTAGAATATTCAGCACAGAAGATGATTTGTTGTATTGTAAGTGACAACCACAGTGCTTTCATTCTTTCTTCTATTCCATATTCTGTATTTCTCTCTCTCTCTCTCCCCTCTGTGCCCTGCTCTGAGCTGTGTCTGGCAGCTCCCAGCAGCTCCCCTGCACCCACACCTTTCACAATAAACCTCATGCTCTAAGACCAAACTCCAGAGGTCTCTCGTCTCCGTCCCGACAGTCTGAAGCAAACCACACCAACACCACAAACGGCAATCCTACAGATTCTGAGCCCAAACGCTCAGCAGGAGCAGGAGCTGAGCTCAGGTGATGTGGAGCTGAACAGCACCAGAGTGACAATGCCAGCTCAGCCCAGGCCCTCCGTCAATGACACAGAGTTTATGGATGCATCAGACAGAAGGTTGAGCCCTCGGGGATCCACAACAAATATTTACCCCAGAACAAACGCCCAAACCTAAATCCAAATTTATACAGTCTGGATGTGTGGAGTTTAGGAGCTGCAGCTACAGGAACAGCAAGGACATGTAGAGTGACTTCTGCCAGGCACAGTGGGGCTCAAAACCCCACGGATCTACCACAAAAACTGGCCAGCGATGTCACACCACTCTTTCCTCTCCACGACATTCCAAATCCTAGGGGAAAGAAGTTCAGTAGACTTCCTAAACTTTTTGAAAATTGGAGTGGAGTCTATTTTGCCCCAAAATAGAACTTATCATAAAGCACCCAAACTCTGACTTTTGCAAAAAAGCCCACAAAAGATTACGTTTGTATGTAGGTTACATGGAAAGGTTACGTTTGTATTAAAAAGAGGATTTTTAATAGGCAGCAAAATGCGATAAAGAGTACCACCAGTTTTACCTCCTGATTATTCAGGTGGAGTGAAATACCTTTCCCTGCTGCTTATAGATGGAGTTAGTTTTATTCCTAAGTAACCAGATGTTATTTCTAAGGTATTTTTTCCCCTGTTGGCCATTCTGTCCTACACCTTTGTACCCCGGGAGACATTTCAGGGCAGCAGCACTACCTTTAACATCAGTTTTAAAGCTTCTCATTGAAGTGTCACAATTACAAGCCCCAAACCCTGGCTTTTCACGCAGCCTCTGCCCTTTGAAAAACCCAAATTCGATTGCCCAAGAGACCCTGCCAATGACATGATATTACACAGCATGAAATCACTCCGACACCTCATCTTCTAAGGCTCTTACATGACAAAAAGAATCAGAAAATCTACACACTCATCATATCTTGAATTTTTTCCAATTTCCAAGCCTAAACAAGACACAAGGCTGTTTTCTGAGCCCTGCACGCATCAGCATCATTCAGCACAGGGAGCAATTTTCTGTTTGAAAAGAAACCACACTGGGATTCTAAATTAATATTAAAGCCAACCCTCACACTCCTGTTGCCTGCCCAAAGAAACAGAGCTCTGGGCTGGCAGAGGAAAGGAGGTGGGCTCAGCAGATGCAGGCGTTCCCCTGAATATTGCTTTTAGAAAAACAGAATTACAATAAAGCCCTGAGGTATTATCTGGTTTTTACCTGAAGGAACGGGGAAGGGGCTCAATCTACATTCTCCTCACAGCATTTTCCTCCCATTTACAGTGCCACAAGGCGATCACAGCAGGACTCACAGGTGACAGCGTCACAGGGCTCCAGACGTGGCTCTGCAGGTACCCCAGGGAGGGTACAGCTGGAATTTGTCTGATAGAAAATGGAGAGAGAAGGAAAATTTAGTCATGGAAAAGTGAAGCCCAGAGAAAGGCAAAGGCAGATTTCATCACCTTCGGTTGGGATGTTCAACTCAGTATCAGCAGGGGTTCCAGGAGGAAAAAGGAGAGGAAAACACCCACTTGTGCCAGGGGGATGTGCTCAGCTCTCTGACTGTGGGGCTTTTTTCCTCCTCTCTTGGATCACCCCGGAGCCAGGTCCTGGTGGGGCCAGGGACCCCCAGGCTGAGTTTGGAAATTCATCCTTGGCAGAGAGGAAATGCAGCTCTGCACCATCACCAGCACAGCTGAGCAGCACATCTGCAGAGCAACTTAAATCTCAGCCTGTCAACTTTCAGAAGGAAACTTTTCACCAAAAGAAGTGACCTGGCTGATATCAAAAATAGCCTGAAAAGGGCCAGACCTTCATCTCCTCTTCACCACCACCTGCAGGAGCTTGGCTGACGTGGGGACAGCTCAGAATCAGCTGGTGACACATCCAGCAGTGGCTGACAGGAAATAAAATTCCCTGAGACATTCCTCAGAGCTAAACAACCACCGGGCGAGGACTGTAAGGAAGGAAATTGCAGATCTTTGAGTGAAAATGAACTGATGGAAGGAAAACTGAGGCAAATGGATCACAGGACACTCATTTTCCCTTCAATTCATTGAGATTCTTAACTCTGAACCAAAACTCATAACAGGAGATATTTCACATGGATTTTCTGGGAAGAATGCTGATATCCACAGAAATTAGACTGGGAAACAGTTTTGAAAGTTAGTCTTAAATTTTCTTTTGTATTATTGCAATCCACACTGCACAGATAAAAAAACAAAGAGAGCAAATAATAAAAATAACCCTCTAAAAATAAAATACTACGGTCAGTTGGTTGCTTGGTTACAATTTTATGGCTCACACACCCGGGGTTAGCAGTGATATTGTCCGACTCAGCTCTTGGGAGAATATCTAAATCCCAGAAATTCCCCAATAATTCCAGCCCACGCCAGCCTGCAATGAAACATTTGCAATATAGGAATAGACACCTAATGTATGCCAGGCTGGAGCCTTGAATCTCACAGTAAATCCATCATTTTGCTGTGCTAATAAATAAGCTGTGTCCCACTCAGGCTGGAGTGGGGCTGATGGCACAGCCCCAGGGGAGGGCAAGGGCAAGGACAGTCCCTGCAGTGCCTATTCCCCAAATTTGGGATTTCAAACATCCCTGCAGCCACCCCATTCCCCAAATTTGGGATTTCAAACATCCCTGCAGCCCCTGGTACCTTCTCCCAGGAGCACAAAGGAACAACTGGCGTTTAATGAACAATAATGTAAGAGAGGAGAAATTCCATTGGCAGATTGCAGCTCCAGCCTTTAATCTTCATTAAGGATTCAAACACGAGCATCTAAGGCAAGATTCAAGTGGGATGATGAAATTCCTTTTGTTTAATGGATAACAATCAAGGAACACATAATCCCTTATCGCAGCGATTCCGCAGCTCCTCTGTCCCTTTTATGTGCATAACACACCCTAATGGGTTTTACAGCAATTTAGGCCACAAGATGAGGCATCTGGCAAAGACTAATTTACAGCAACGTTGCTCCAGAGTAACAAACACCATCGAAAAACTGAAATATTGGGTGCTGTAGGCATTTTATCTCCCTGCTATCCACCAGTCCTGTAAATACTCTTCAAAAAGAAGAGTGTTTAGACAACAAGGAAACCTCCCCAGAGCTGCTGCAGTTCCTTGTGGCATTATTTCCCTTTTAATTGTTATCTTTTGAACAACAGGCTGATTTCTTCTGCAATCTTTAATAAGATTATCTCCCATTAATAGAGATATTGCCGTGTCCTTCCTCGATGTCCTTGCAGGACACCGATGCCACACAAAGTGGTCACCCCTTAAATGGGATTTAGGAGGATTTTGAATGAAGAGTGGTTTCCAAGATAAATAAATATAATAAACAACAGGGGATAAGTCACTGAGAAGGTAAATACAAACAGCTTGTAGATTCCAGGCATTCCAGGGAGGAAATGTGGAGGAATTCACGATCTCCATGTGTGTGTGCAGGCAAGGCAAGCGAGGAAATGATGAATGTATGGAAAAATGAGATTATGGGAAAAATGCCAAGATGTGAGGCTGAGATGCATTTGTTTCAGGAGACCTTTGCTGATCACAGCTCTGTTCTCTCCACTAAAGCCCTGCAAACACAGGCACAAGCAATGCCTCTCCCCACAGCATCGTCCAGATCCCACTGAATTTAAAGGATCTCTTTCCAGTCCTTCGTGAACTATTTTCACGAGCACTGTTGAGCTCTCCAGCACTACAAGTCATTCAGAAACCTTGCTGATATCTACATTCAGTCATTAATTTTACCTTACAGAGCTCACTCTGCTCCTGGAAGCCTTTTGAATAAATCCTTGTTGGAGCTAAAGCAGATCTTACAGGAGGTGGAATAATTTCCTCTAAGGAAAGTGCTGTTGAGAGAAAATCCACAAAAAACTGAAATGGTTAATCGCCTGCTGAGACTATGACTCTTTTTCTTCCCCTGACAAGCATCTCACAGTAACTTTTGAAGGAGCTGATTATCCACATTTGGGTTCTCATAAGGAAAAGCAGGCTCATTGGGTGAATTGTTCATATTCTCTTTGCACCTGCAGTCTCCTACTGACAGACACATTTTCCAGCCACTTCACCATTCTCTGAGTCTTCTCTGTACTCGCTGAAATTTCTAAATTGCATAAATTGTGTGAACACTACCCTGCTCATGAATCCTGGGATGTGTGTGACCTTTTGGTCACTCGCTTTCTTGGGAGCTATTGTACTGCTGATTATTAAACAGCAGTTTTCACCTAATTTTGTGACTATTTTGCAGGATTTAACCAACTGTGTATTACTCACATTGATCTACAAAGACCTGACAGGAAATAAAAATGAAAATTCAAAGCACTGTTTAAAGGACAATAAATTTTCCAACTGGATTCAGATGTTGGCCTTGTCTCTTGACTGAGAACCACCTCAATCTGAAAGAAAAATGAAAATTCAAAGCACTGTTTAAAGGATATTAAATTTCTCAACTGGATTCAGATGTTGGCCTTGTCTCCTGATTGAGAACCACCTCAATCTGAAAGAAAAATGAAAATTCAAAGCACTGTTTAATGGATATTAAATTTCTCAACTGGATTCAGACGTTGGCATTGTCTCTTGACTGAGAACCACCTAAACCTGAAGAAGCCAATCCAAAAGCAGAAATGCCAAATGAAAGGTTTTCCTGCATGGTTCAGGGATAGACACCAAGAAAAGTGTATATCCACAGATTTTTAACCATAATTTTATTTTTCATAGCTGCACTACTGGAATTGTGTCCATGACTGTCCCAGAACTTCTCTCTCTGCCTTCTGTCCTGCCTGCCAAGGATTTGGAGAGGTGAAGGTTGAGCTCAATCCTAATTCTTTGCTGTGTCCTGGCCAGGAGAGCTGAGCAAGGATTACAGGGTTTGCCATGCCTTCCGCAGGGAGCCGGAATTGGGATCTCATTCCCTCGGATCCTCCTGGATCCACCACCCCAACCATGACTCTGCGGGGCCAGACTTTATCACTTTGGAATATCTGCAGGGTGACTGTCCTGGCAGGATTTTCAGGGCTAATTTTGGTTAGAGGGTGGCTTTTATTATGATTTGATTATTATTTTATTATCATTTTATTATTATTTGATTATTATTTTTTATTATTATTTTTTGCAATGGCTGTGTGACCAGGCCATCTCCCCCCCTTCGTGTGCTCAACAGATTTATGTTGTGTGGAGCTACATCTGTTTCAGTGCCTTAAACTGCTCCAGTCCAAGCACTATTGACATTTTCATTATGTGTGCGTTGACAGTACATGGCTGTACTAAGGGATTTCCAACCGTGGGGGAGGGAGGGAAGGAGGGAGGGGTGTGATCTCTCTTTGCAGAGATTTCTCCCAGATAATAATTTTCAGCAGGGCCAAAATTATAATGCAAAAAAACCCAACCAAACAACAACAAAAAAACCCAAAACAAACAAACAAACAAACAAACAAAAAACCCAAAAAAACCCCAAACCAAAACAAACAAAAAAACCCCAACAAAAACAAAAAAACCACCAAAACAAACAAACAAAAAAACCCAAAAAAAACCAAACAAAAAAAATGAAAAAAACCCCAATCCCCAAACGAACAAAAAAACCCCAATCAAACAAACCCCAAAAACAAACCAAAAAAAAAAAAACCAAACCGACCCCACACCCAAAAAAACACAACCAAAACCCAAACATTTGGGATATTTTAGTCAGTGTAAGAGGACAAAATCACAGCATCCTTGTAAAATAAGTGCTGGCTGGAGAGCAAGGTACGTGGCATTAATATATATCAGTTTCTATATTCCAAAAGGAGATAGCCAAAGACTATAATTAGCTCTGAAGCTAAAGTATGAGCAGCATAATAATAACTATTAGTCTAAAAAGGAATATAATGAATAAAAGCCCAATTCACAAAGGAACACAGTGTTAATATTGAAATTTGGACATGGGGAAATGGTAAGTTGTAAAAGCGGAGCATTTAATGACACTTTGTGTCTGGGCAATTTATTCAGGATAGAGAAAAAAAGGGGAACAATTATCATTTACAAGAACAAGGAGTGCTTCAAACATGTTCTGTCATTGTCTACCAAATCAATCATTGCCTTTGGTGTGTCTCCAGTGTGCACATACACAACCTGTGCTGCACAAACACACACACACACACATATATATATATATAAATGAAATCTACCATTTTTCTAGAGCAGTTAAAAAATGAGTGGAGAAGAATTTTGGAGCAGAGAAAAACCAAACTTCACAGGAGATCTCCCTGGTTGCTCTCCAGACCTGACCTTGAAGGCTCCTCACGATTGTCAGTGAGTGCCTCCTCCTGTTATTGACCAATTATTTACACATTTCCTTTCAAACCTAAGGCTTGAGAAAGGGGAAAAGGAGGAAAGATAATGGGGCTTTAAAAGCTGCCTCTTGTTCTCTGTCAAGGCAGAGATAAGTTGGTTAAACAACACAAACTAAAAACCACAAGAAGGTATTGCCTGTGTCGATATTTCCTCAGTGATCCCAGGTTTCTCAGGAGAAAACAAGATCAAAATATGGGCATTTCTCAGTCAAAGCCAACGTCCCAAAGGTTATCAGATATTGGAATATTTAGTTATAGTTAAAATTATAGTTTTATATATATAAAATTATAAATATATATATAGTCAAAGTAGTTGTTTTCTATAGGGTTTGTAGTATAATCAACTGATCCTTTTAAATATAACAAAGCTTCTCCTGAGAATTTAATTCCTTCCTGCTGAGATTGCAACTAGAGCGAAAGGGGAGAAATTTTGAAAAAGAATTAGCCCAGACCCCTGAGCTGACAAACACTCCTGTCCTATGGCTCCATCACCTCCTCTTTGATTCCGCCAGTTCCTTACTATTCAACACATTAAACCATTTCTGTCACTGCACTAAAAGCTGCCATGCTCTTGACCTGCCCCACGTGTCTGTTCTTCTCCCTCCACACTCTCCCTTCAACTCTTCCCATTCCTTTCCCTGCTCCTGCATTAATATTTACACACCTCGCTCTGTGTCATGTCATCCTGTCACCTGCACCTAAAATAATCTGCTGTTTTTCACTACCAATTATGCTATCTTGCCGCAGACAAGGATCTCTTTATGATATATGAAATAAATAAAATAATCTCTTTCATAAATGAATGCTCCCCACCAGTGATAACAATGAGCTTTTATGATTTACATGACAGCTCGCTAGAAACTTTATGTACAATTTTCCTCTCACATCTTGAAAGAAATATGTTTAAGAAATTCTTTTAAAAGTGGTTCAAATGCAATCCAAGCAGGAAGGCTGCAGAGTCATAGCACCACAGAATGGTTTGGGTGGGAAGGGACATTGAAGATCATCTTATCCCACCCCTGCCATGGCAGGGACACCTCCCACTGTCCCAGGCTGCTCCAAGCCCTGTCCAGCCTGGCCTTGGACACTGCCAGGGATCCAGGGACAGCCACAGCTTCCCTGGGCACCCTCCCCACCCTCCCAGGAAACAATTCCTTCCCAATATCCCATCTGAACCTCTGAGTTTTAACACGTCTGCAAACCAAAGGAGCTTTTCTAAAGGTTCTGATATTTTCATTTCCATCAGGTTGAAAACAAGTGTAAATTTCTACCTGTTCATGAAAGTAAGTCACTGTGAGCCCGGAGTCAGAGGATTTCCAAAGCCAGCGAGAATGATTGACCCACACTGACCCCACAAAAGCAATTTTGTGGAACGTGTACAAATGGAGAGGGCAGAATTACAGAGAACAAGACAGAGCACCTATTTTCTATACAACATTCTGCCAACGCTTCAATAACACAGCATGCCACAGCATCAACTGCTCAAATCTGTTGTTAGAGCAGAAAGGAGCCCAGAAACTTCAGATTTGCTCCCAAGCTCTGAAGATGGTGTCAGCTGAGGCTAAACCCTACACATACAACACATAACAACAAAATGCAAAAGAATTTGCAGCATATTTAGAGATCCTCTCCAGAGTTCACGCCACCGTGACGTGCAAGATTGACAAGGAGGACTAAAAATTAACGTAGCTGCAGACAAAGCAATTAACATCTCTGTCGTGTGTTATTGATCCAGCTGATCCCTCTGCTCACACACCTTCCAAAGCCAGCCCGGAAAGCGTTTGCTAATCACGCAAGATGAAACAGATAACAGCCAAATAATCAATTAACCAGAGTCATGCGAGGCCTGCTTTGAGGATCAACAAAGAGCAGGGAGATCAAATGAAGAAAAAATTATAATTTACAGTCAGGAGAAGTCTGTAAGATGTTTATTTGAAGTCCAGCCTGATAACATAATCCCATGAACAGGGACAATCAGCATCCTGGAGGGATGAGAAGGAGTTTCTCCTGCTGGGGAAAAACTTCCAGTGCAGGGCTGGAGGTGACCCTCAGCCCCAAAGGGGTCTGGGAAACTGAAAAAAGAGGTTATATAGGGGAAAAAAGGGACACAGCAGCCCTCTGAGTTGTGAAAACTGCTGCAAATGATGATGGGGTAAAACGAGGTTATGGTGGCAATTGAGGAGGAAAAGAATTAAAGAACCCTTGTCTTACTTCATCTTGTAAACTCAGGAAAATCTGATTTTCCAGACCATGAAACCAGCTACAAAGAACATTCAACCTGGAAATAAATGTTATTGTTCCATTTCACTTTTTATCGATGTATTTTGTGTCTGGGGGTAGCCTGCCGTTTTTCTAAATGAGAATTTTAAAGAAGTATTCAGAATAATTAGAATACTTAATCATTAAAACATTTCAATAAACACACCCAAAAAACAAACCAAAACGCACACACAAAAAACCCCAAAAACCAAAACTAACCAAACAAAAGAAAACCATAATCCAAAAACTCTGCCATCATTCTTGTTGGCTGATCATTTATTTAAAGTAATAATCAGAAGCATGTGATTTGATAAAGAACCAGAATGAAGACATCCTAATCTTTTTGTTGTCCTTCCCTTTTCTGCTTGATTCCCAAACATTCAAATCCTATTTTTTTCCATTCATCTGGGACTTGCAATAGCCATTACCCCATAGGAAGCAATTCACTAAATAAAGCATTAAATAGAGGTAACAACAGCCCCACTGGCTTTTTGGTCAATATTCTTTAAAAATTTCAAAGCACCACATTTGTGGACCTTGGGTGCTTCAGGTGAGCTGTGAAAGCACTGTCTTTATCCACAGAAATATTTTTAAAAAGGAAGAATAGTGAGGAATTTATGGAGTAAAACTGATATATTCAGTATCATGCACACTATTATTTCCACAAAAATGTTTTGAGGGGTTAAAATATCCAATCTGAAATGCTGCTGCTGCATTATTTCTCCTTTACAAAATATTTAAATATTAACAATGACCTGAATCTCAACAGTGAATTCCAGAATGGCACAAAACTGAAGTCATTCCACTTATTTAATTACAGGGCCAGCGACTTCTAACAGAATGAAAATCAAACCCAAAGAGTAAACCATAAATGAGTTTACTCAGGATATTTCAGTGATCTTTTTAATTATTATTTTTCCCCCACCTTCCCTCAGGCAAATGTAACACCACCAGAACACTTGTCCTGGCAGGATTTCAGCACCTCCCCAGCTGGCTCCTTAAAAAAACATCTGCTGTCCTGAACCAGCACGGGGAGGTTTGTGTGGGGCGAGGGCTGGAAGCTGGCGAGTATGTTGGAAAATATACCAGTTAAAAAATTTTGTATAACTTCAGTCAAAGCCTTTGTTTGTCTTTACCCTGGGAAAAGGAATTTTAAGTTTCTTTCCAGGGCGTTGTTCTGCCAGGTGAGGTCTGATGAACTCAGCACAGGGACAGAGTGGAGCAGCCCAAAAGATAAAGGGCCACGAACGGCACATCAGCTCCGAACCTCAGCCCTGGCGGGTCAGAGACACCTGGCCTGGGAAAAGAGAAATGAGAAAGAAGAACTAATTAACATTGGAGTGAGGGGGTTCAGATCCAACAGAAAACTGAACACTGAGGGTTGCTCAGCTCTGGACCAATGAACTTTAAAACAGTGCATCTCTATGGGTCTTGACTGTATAAAATTTGGGGGAAAATTCTGTAAAATCTGTGTGTCATGGAATGATTCTCTCCACACACCCGGGCTATGCATGGATGAGATTATTTCTGCGGTCCATCCTGGCCAGATAATAAAGTAATGCCTTGACTCTCTAACATTAAAAATGTTGTTGGAGGGTTTTCGTTTTTCCCACAGTTTTGCTGACAAGTGATGGTGATGTGGAGCCCAGGAAAAGTGATTGCACCGTGTCACTCTGAATAGAAATATAGAAATATAGAATATAGAAATAAGCCAGGGCAAGGAATGCTTTGATGGGACAATATCCACCAAGTTGGGCAATCCAGCCTTAGAGAAAAAAGTCTCCAACTATTTAGAGAGCAGATATTGCTGTTTGTAAATACACCATGGGAACAACAAGAGGGAGGAAAGGATTGGTGAGTGAAAGAAAGGAAAAAAACATTAATATAAATTAGCCAGGAATACACTCAGTCTGAAATTAGATGACAGCCTCTACCCATTACCAGGGAAAGGTTACAGAACAGAGTCCCAAGAGGAGCAAAATCCTAATTAGTTTTGAAATGACACTTGAGCACTCCATGGAAGGTTTTCCATGGCATGGATATCTCCTAGAGCAGAGGACTGAACTCATGACCCAGCAGATCCCATTCACTCCTCGGAGTTTCTTCCCATTAATTTGCATTTACCACCCAAACCTGACCCTTTCTCATGCTTTCAGTGCCTTAGGTTCAATTTAATGCCCAAATTCATAGTTTGGGGAGCTTGATACATGTTTTAATGTTTTAGACGCTGTTATATGAAATTGTCTGAAAGCACCCAAAGGAAATGTGTCACTGTGCTGCAGCTCCTGATCCCACACATCCTGTTCTGGCCCTTTATCTGAACGTTTTTTAATGAGTGTCCCTGGAGGGATTAGCATGTCAATGTGTGGATATTGATTTCCTAATCCAGTCCATCAAAGCTGTTATGATCTGGCGACAGCACTAGAAACAGGAGTTCAAGGTTCTTCACACAGCTCCCACAGTATGTTCTCAAGCCTCTTGATGTGAGAATTAGCTCACTCCTGAAGTCCAATTAATCTGATGAGACTGTCAACAAAGATGTCATTTCTCATCACATTTTTGGGGATGTGGACACCTGTCTAAAATAGAGGATGAGATCATCAGCTCATTAACATTTTCCAGCAGATGGCAAAAAGCTGCATTTTATATCGTTTTGTGCCGCTCCACGTTCTGCAGTCAGACCTCTGAGCTGTGGGACAGCAAAGTCAGATTTGAAATCTGAGTGGCTGCTGGGCACATATGCAGCCACTGACAGGAGCCTGAAATCAGGATTACAGCACAGACAGGAAGGGTTTGCAATCTCCATCTAGACATTGAAATAAATCAATCAGTAAGTTGGTGAGAAAAAAATTGATCAGAACTGGGGGAGGGAGATTAGCCAAACAAAGGCTTTTTCTGAGTAAATTAAAATTTCATCCACTCTTCCTTCCCCTGGAATATTTCAATTTTAAGATATTTCAATATTAAGATATTTCACTATTAAGATATTGAATCAGATGTTTCAGTTTTCTGTAGGGATCATGTAGGGCCATGATCCCATCCTTTTAAGGTCGATAACCAAGAGCTGTGCCTGGCCCTACAGAGAGCACTCCCGTGACACAGAGTTATTCCCAGAGGAGCAGGAAGCTCTGCAGTCCCTGTGCCATCCCCAGGAGCAAGACCAGCTCTGACAGCTCCTGGGCACACGAGGCACGACTGCTGCTCCTCAGCTGTGCTGCCGAGGTCTCAATCCCATTCCCACTGTGCTCACAGGAGAGCTGTTTAACAAAACTGGAGCAAAATCAGATTCTAACAAGTTTCCAGCTGAGCTAAGCATGGCAAAAAGAGAACTTGGAAGTGCACAACCTCCTCAGGATTAATGCAGGAATACCCAACAGTGGAGTTTTCTCAGCATCCAGAGAAATTGCTGTCAGATAAAAAGAATATGTTTGAAGGCTCGATGAGGAGCCCCCCTTATTTTCTAAACCACAAAACTCTCACCACACCGCCCCCATATCGCTCGTGCTGCTCAGACGTGTCACAGCACAAATTGGCATCCTTCCTATTTTTGATATTGTCTAATTCCCTGGGTCATTAGTTATGTAATCATGATCATTTTTCTGCTGGGCTGATTGGTGTTCTCTGTCTCATCTCACCTCTTTAGCAGAGCTGGAGCATGGATGGGAACATCCGAGTCCCCGGGGGCACCATCTGGTGCCACCCCGTGCAGAGGGGGCTAAATGAATGACATACTGTACACTACTTCCTACTCATTAGTTACTGATTCCTGATGGTGCTGGGCTCTTGTGTTCATTCCATTACAAATTCTTTAGCTAATTTGTTCATTTCTGTCCTTTCTACCCACATCTAAAGGCTTCACAAAGTGGAGGGAAAAGCCTCATGGGTGAGAAAGTGCTGTGCTGGAGGGAGTGATAATATGAACATGGGAACAAAGGACAGTGTAGGAGATCAGCGTTTAAACTAAGAACAGGAAAAAAACCATGGAAAACACTCACAGGCACCACAAAATAACAGGGATTGAACACAGAAGTGAATTCATCCAGGGGCTGAGAGTCACCTGCCCGTGGGTAAACAATCACACTCCCCAGCCCGTTCACACAGCAGATGAATCTTTTATATGTAAATAACACCAACTCGGAAAGCTATCGCCTCCTCTCCCAAAAGGATTAAAATCCAGCCTGTGCCGAGGCAGGAACAATTAGGAGATGCCTTCTGAAGTTGTGATTAACGTGTGTGTACCATCCATGGAGTACCTGCTCTGAGGAGGCTCTGCCCGAGGATGAAGGAGCCCAGCATTTGCACTTCCTCCTGCTTTATGTTCATCTCCCTAAAACAGATTGCTTTGTTTTATTGTACTGTGTAGCACCATAAATGTAGATGGCCTTTGAAAGCCAAATATCACTCTTGCTAAGTAATTGACAATTAAATTTGGTATTAATTATTCTTAATAGCCCAATCTCATTTGCTGTTTTCCATGTGTCTCGTTTTTACACGGTTCTAATGTCGGAGCAGATGAATTCCAGTTTGGAGGTTTACTTAAAGCCCGTATTTAATGAAGGCACTCTGTTGTTGGGGGAATGTGTAAAGCTCTGCAATGAAACCACAAGAACTGCTTACAAAACCTCCCAGCCAGCACAGGCACATTCAGCTCTTGGAAGTAAACATCAAATGATGACAGCAAATGCAATAACTTAATAATCAATCTAGGCTATGATTATATTGCCACTCAAAGCCTTTGTTTTTTTAATGTATATTGTTAGAAGACACGGCTTCCCATCCCTATTAAGGCAGAAAAATGTCAAGAACTCCGTTTCTATCTAAATTCCCAGCCTCTGCCATTGGAGAACGTGCCTGGAAGGATGGAGAAGTGGTGCAGGGTGCCCCAAAGCTGTGTGCTGTGACCTTCCAGCGTGGCAGGACCAGGAGCTCAGGGCTGCCCACCAAGGGCTGGAGAAGCAAAACCTCCAGGAGGTCATTCCATCACTCCATGGACTCTCCCTCTCTGTGCCTTCCTGTGATGCGAGCAGGCTACAAACCCCTCTGAGAGCAGAGATGAACGAAGCCTCAGGTGTTTTCCCCTCGAGGTGGAAGGCAGTGAAGCCCAGGGCTGTTTCTAAGGGTTGGTTTTCCCCTGGCCTGCAGGATGGATGTGCTGGCATTGCTCTCCAGCCTTTTCCACAACCCCTCTGTACAGGAGGCAGCTCTCAGCAGAGTTCCAGCTCTGTGCTCACAAATAGCCACTGCCTCATTAGGCAGGAGCCAGAAAGAGGTGGGAAGGGAAAAACAAAGGTGAGAGCCCAACTCTGCTCCCAGCCCTGACCAGCTGCTGCTGGGGGTTTGTGCTGCTGCTCTTGGTCTCCAAATTGCATTTTTAAAATTTGTAGTTTAGAGTTTGTCCCTGTTCCAGCACAGAGGGACCTCAGGCACAAACAGGGGGTCAGAGAGACCTCCGATCAATCTGTCACTTCCTCAGTCAAATGAAAGGAGACATTAAGCAGTGTTAGAGATCCATGGAATCCCAGGGAATAATGTCAGCTCCCTGGAACGGGGGGTGTGTTTTTCATATTAACAGCCTCGTACCGAACTGCAAAACAGGACATAGGGTAAAATTCATAACAAACAAATTTAAAAGGATCCTCAGTTCAGAGACTGTAAGAGGCATTCTTCAAATGCCTTACAGCCATTCATTCTTCCTTATATCCATGTGAATGTTCCCCCTCGGCCTTTTGTTTTCATTTTAGCTTTTAAAGCCTCTGTGCCATTCCAGAAGCTGTTTCCCCCCTCCCTTCCCTTCCCTCCCAGCCCTCCTTATTCTACCTCTGCAAGACCCTTTCTCCTGTGTGATTTGGCATTCATACTCTGCTCTTTCTAAATTCTGTTTTGCTTCTTAAACCTTTTTATATTTCCCCCCCCCCGGACTGATTCCCCTTTTCCATTAAGCCAGACTTTTTTTTTTTTTCCACCCCACCCTTAAAAAGAGCATTTTATCCTGGCCAAACTCAGGCCTTGCCATGTTCTCATTTACAAATGTCACTGCAGCAGGGCTGAAATCCTGCTCGGGCTCTGGGAGCTGCGCTGGCACAGAACAAAGGCAGCGCAGTGCCTCGCACACCACAGCGTTGTTTTCCCTCATTCCTCCTCCAGGAACAGCTTGCAATGACATTTTAGCAAAAGTCACGCTCTTTTCACAGCTCCTCCTCCTGCGTTCAGCAGGAATTCTCAGTCCATTTAGGAGAAGTCATGAAAGACTGACCCAAAGCCACGGAAAAGGAGACAGAGCCCCTCATCCCTGTCTGGCCTTCTTGATTTCAGTCCACCCCAATATCTGGGATGTTTTCCCCCTTCATCAAATGTTTAATTGTCACTTATAATGTTTAGCTCAGCACATTAACTCCAACGGGGAGAGATCTCTCTGTGGACGCCAGAAGGGTCAGAGATAACTTTGATATCACCAGGACCGAAGCGCTAAGCACTCGTTTCTGGTATAAATGGTATAAAACAATATTCAGCAAAAAGTTATGCAAAGAAATCTATGATTTAACATGTAAGGCATCACCAAATAAACCCAGTTTGAGGCCTCTTTGCCAGACCCCTCCTCAAGCCCAACCCTCCAAACCTCTGGCCAACCTCAGCAGCTCTGGACTCACCAAGCACGGAGAGCTCTTAGTGGCATTGCCTCTTTGGCTCATTTGTATTTATATTTATATTTACCCGCTCAGAAAAGAACATGAAAATAGGAAATTAAACCTCATAGATGAATAATTAACTCTAATTTAATTAGCGGATGCTTTGAGAATGCTGCCGCCGCTCAGTGTTTGCTTTCCCTCGTTGCTTGCGGAGAGGAACTCCACGAGCACATTCCCTGCCCATGGCCAGAGGGATGGGGAGAGGGACAGGCGCTGTCCCCACTGTGTGACAGTGACAGTGCCACCACTGAGGGTCACCCGAGGCCACCGCTCTGGGACAAAGGGACACTGAGGCTCTGGCAGGGGCTCTGTGGAGACACCGCGGCCGTCAGGAAGTTCTTGACTGAGCAGCGAGAGCCTCCCAGCCCTGGCTCCGACAGGGAATTGAGGCAGTGCAAAGGCCTCCCACAGGCTGCCCTGGCACCTCAGTTACTCCATAAAAACAAACAATTCCCCCCAAAATCCCAGGAGAATTACGTAATGTTGTCTCATCTCAAAGGGGATTCCAGCAGTGCCTGGGCGGTGGAAAAGTCTCCCTTGGCCTCAGCGACTCCTCTGATTTTCCTTCCAAAACCCAAAAAGGGGGAGAATCATATTTGGGTTTGAAGAGATTTTAAAACTCATCCAAACCCACCCCCTGCCATGGGGCAGGGACACCTCTCACAAGGAGGTTGCTCCAAGCCCATCCAATAACCAAACATGGATTCCCTGAGCAGTGAAGGTTGCTGGAGCCAGGTGAGGCCCTGGAGGTTCATGAGAAAGGGTTGGTCAATAGGTAACTCAAGTTACCTATTGAGAGACAGAATATGTGAATTCTAAGCCTAGAAAAACAGGATTCCCTTTATCTTGTCAAGATAAGGGGGACAGGAATCTGTTTGAGGCCAGCACAGAAACCCTGAATCACCCACCAAGGGCTGCCCATGCTCCAGAGAGAAAGGTGAAAAGTGCACTGTGATGAAGACTCCAGATCTTCATCACGAGCAGACCCCCAAAGACCACCAGGACACACAGCGCATGCGTGGCACACAGCTAATGATATTAATGATTGCCCAGAAATGATTTGTATAACCACTCCCATCCCAGGGAATGTGATGAATATTCATGACTGTTACCCATAATATTGTGTGTTGGCAGTGGTGGGGTGTGTGTGTTTGGAGGAGTGAATCCCCACACCTGAATAAAGCAAATCCCCACTGCTCTGACTGTGTCTCTGAAGTGTCTCCGGGCCTGCTTGGGGCAAATCAGTCATTGGGGAGTTCTGCAGCAATGGGAGCACCCCAAGTCTCCTCTGACTCCTCACCCCCCAAGCTGCTGCTGCAGCCCCCAGCCCTTCTTCATCTCATGTGTTTTTAAGAGAACACCAAAAAATCAGAGCCTGTTTGGTTCAGGCTGCTGTTAGAAACTTCTGTCATTCCTCTGAACCCCCTTAAAAGTCCTTCCAAGGTGGAGATTAGCAGAAAGAAAATAGTAAAATTAAGCAGGCAGGCAATTTTTCCGAGCATGGATGCAGAAATGAAGGAGAAAAGAGGATTTTCTATCTCCAGCACAGGCAGGTTCTCCCTGGGGAAGAGCCAAACCTGCTGCCAGCTCTGTTCTGCTCGGAAGATAAAAGTGATTTCCAGCGGGAAGAAAAGAATCTTGTTTGGGGCTTCAGGTATAAATTACTATTTCTGGGCTAAAACTGATTAGCCTGTGGCTCTACTGCAAGGTTTCTCACTGCGAGAGACCTTGGCAAAGAAGAATATTAGAAAAATATTAGAACACTCCCAAATTTGTACCAGAGTGACCAGAGAGCAGCTAGTTGAGCTGTATTTGCAGGAGATGTGGTGTGGGGTCCCCAGGGAAGCCATTCCTCCCTGCTGCCCCAGGGGAGCAGGATGTGTTCATTCCATTCCTCATTCCATGGAATCTGAGAATTCCTGAAGCTGGAAAAGCCCTCTAAGACCACTGAATTCAACCCTTAACACAGCGCTGCCAAATCCACCACTGAACCGTGTCCCCGAGTGCCTTTTTTGAGCCCTTCCAGGAGCTGTGATTCCACAGCTGCCCTGGGGATTGTTCCATGGCCCTGCATCTCTGCTTGGTGTGCAGAGAAATAGGTGGAATTTTTAGTTACCCCCTAAAACTAACAGCTAAATTAAAAAAAAAAATGGTCAATTCTGTGAAATAGTTGAAGCTTCTCCAAAAAGCCAAATTTGTCCCAGTTTAACTGACTGCGTTGCTCACACAGGAGCTGCAAGGCTGTGGACACAATAATTTCCAACACTCTCATTAATGTTTTGATTGCTTTAGTTTACACAATGGCACAACAGTCAGCAGTGGTTAAGTGACCATAATTAAATGCCCTACGTATGAAGGAGCTGAAATGATTTATCAGCCAAAAGCCACTAAGTGCTTGATCACTTCACCAGATCATTAATCTGCCTTGCAGGAACGTGCCTGGCACTCCTGGAGTCAATTATATTAATTTGAAGTGACTGGAAATCAGTATATATACACAAGATCAGATCAATATTGGACATAATTCAGTTGATATATTCCATCAGGTGTTTAGTGGGGGTTTAAGAGGACAATTTTCTTTTTATTAAGTCAAATTAATAAATAATTTAGTGCGCATATAGCTCAGAGGATGACCGGTGTGAAAGGGGAAATGCTTTCTATTGACAGCTGCCAAGTTCTCTTGACATTTAGTGGTTTTAAATGGTGAGAGATAAGCTGGGTTTGGCTTAAATTCTGCTCTGCTTCCTGAACACATGGGGTTGAATTAAGGCTGCCTTGCAGCAGTGCCTTTGCCTTCTTTTTTTGGCTGGAGTTTTTGCCAGGGTGGCTGCAAACGTCTACTGGAGCATTTTTTGGACAAAAACCACAGTCCTAAAAATACCCACATATACTTGGAGGAGTCAAAACCATCGCGAGTGTTAAGCACATGGAAATACATCCTCAGAAACAGCAGCCTGCCATCTAAATTAAGAAGCAAAATAAGTATGAGTTCTCTCAGTTATGATTTTTTCGGTGAAAACTCCTTGTTTTACAGACTCTCTGGGATAACTTGAGCTTCCAGGAGGCTTTGTCTTGTCAGCTCAGAAAAACATCGCAGAAAGTTGGGCGCATGCAGATCTAGGGCTTCCAAATCTCTCTGATCCTTTTAAATCCCACGCGCCTGGTGGCTCTCGAAGAGCTCAGATGGTGAGAAGCAGGCAGATGTTGGGATATTTTATTGGGAAATTTTATTGGGAAAGCCAGGCAGGAATCAGCCCAAGTGCCCGAGCTCCCCGCCATGACATCTGCTAAGGAGTTTTTCAATATTGTGTGTTGGACAAGAAGTCCTCCCTCATCCTGGGCTCTTTGATTTCCCATTCCAGGGGGCTGCAGCCCTTAATTTACACACTCTAGCCACGTAATAAGGCCATTTATCTTTATTTGCACCTCTTCACTCTTTAGCTGGGAATAGCAAAGAACTTCCCAGCTATGAGAATTTCCTCATGGCCTGAGATTTCCCTCACCACATTTCCCTCATGGAGCACTCCTCGTTTGCCTCCAGGGGCTGCTTTTGGTGCCCTGGAGCTCCTGAGGCTGCCTCTCTTTTTGACTTTTCATTTCCCCTTCTTTCATGACCTTCTCCAAAGAGCTGCTTGGCCACAGACCCTCCCTCTCTCTTCTCCTTCACCAGAAAAACACAGCCAAAATGAGACCCCGAGGGGTTTTTTGGGGCAATCTGGAGTGATTTGGTTCATCTCCCAGGGAAACACCGAGGTCTCACTGCGTCCTGGGGAGCAGTGCCTCCTGCTAATCCTGTTTGGTTCACTCCTTTCCCCTTGCAAGGAGGAAACTGCTATGGCAGGAGCGAGCCAGACACCCCAACCTCATTAGAGAGCTCTGCAGGCTCTTTACAAACACAATAAAGAGCATTTCTAAGTAAGCCAGTAGAAAAACACAGGCACTAATAAAATAAATTGCGAATATAGCGATACTTGGTTATGTTATTTGCATACAAATTCTAGCAATGTGTTATTTATATATTTTTTGAATGCTCAGTTTCGTGAAAATCCTCACCAGTCTTCCATGCCTGGGGAACGCTGCCTTTTGACTTGTGGCAAAGAACAGAAATTAATTACCTGTTTAGTATTCTGGGTTTGCTTTAGCAAAATGAGCAGCCAGCTTCGCAGAGGGCCAAAATTCAAACAGAAACCCAATTCATGCAGCAGAGATCAGCCTGAAAACTTGGATAGGGCCCATGCTGTCCCCAGGGCTTCTGTCAGCCCAGGGGCGATCCCTGCACAGTGCAGAGCAAACACCCCGGGGGCAGCAGGGAGAGCTCTGTGTGGGGATTTTCTGAGTGGGGAAGGGCTCTGGAGCTCTCCTGCAACAGATCCCTCCTGCTAAAGCCCCCAGCTTCCCATGCTCTCCCCAAACTGGTCCTGATTGCTGTGTGTCAGAGCAGTTCATTGGCAGGTGTACAATGGCCTGGATGGAAAGGGAATGACGGAGCAGGGAAATCCCAGGAAAAAACAGCAGGAAATAGTGATTTTATCACACCAGAGTCAGGGGTGCTCCTTATTCAGTGTGGCAATCCCCCCATCCCAGCCTAACTGCATTTTTAATTTTTTTTTTTTAAATTTAATAAATGCTGATTTCCTTAGCGGAGGGATTTCACTGCCCTATGTACAAGCCCCAACACAAGCAATCTTTGCAATATTTTCCCATCCCAATTTTGCACTGTTTGTAGAAAAAGCCTGAGCCTCTGGCAGCCATGGAGACAGGGGCCAGGCTGGAAGGTGCTGAGCTTTCACTGGGGGTTCCCAAACTCCAGAGGGTGCAGAAACTGCTCTGAAATGTCACCCCTCAGCATCTCTGGTGCCTTGCTGAGGAAGGGAAAAGCCATTACGAAGCAGAAGAACCCAAAGGTGCTCATGGTCCCACCCCTGCTGTGGGTAGGGACACCTTCCACCATCCCAGGCTGCTCCAAGCCCTGTCCAGCCTGGCCTTGGACACTGCCCCTGCCCTACTCTGAAAGCAGAGACAGAAATAAAACAGCAAAACCAAACACCAACAACCAAAAAAATAGCCCCAAACAGAAATGGGTGGCGAATAAAAAGAAGGTAATTAAGAATGGTAATGAGGAATTAGAAAATAGGGGTGAGCTGCTGCAGACAATTTGCTCACAGTGTTTTAGGCAACTGGAAAAGGTGGGACTGAAATAGCAGATTAAAACCCTGGTGCCGAAACAAGTAACTGCAAGTGTGGGAATTCGTGTTGGTTTCCATAAATGCTTGTTCTGATTCTTGTT
The DNA here is from genome assembly GCA_013397895.1 of Origma solitaria. Classification (NCBI taxonomy): domain Eukaryota; kingdom Metazoa; phylum Chordata; class Aves; order Passeriformes; family Acanthizidae; genus Origma; species Origma solitaria. Next base: position 247,933 of record VZRL01001506.1, read on the forward strand.
TTAAAGTTGGAAATACCGGGGAGTGAGGAATAAGGCAATTCAGAAAAAGCAGTAGAAAAGTGGCTTTGGAAACTCAAATAATCCTTTTAGTTTGTACTTAAAAATCACTTTTAATGGAAATAAAATGTAGAATACATAATATATTAGTTGTAGCATTTAATTACCCACCTTAATCAAGTTGAATAATTAAATAATCCAGTTCCTATTTAAATGCAGCACTTTGTGTGCTGAAATACATAACAGAATTAAAGAGAAAGGCTGTTTGAGTCTCAGGGCTGAAAAAATTAATCCTGAGACCTGCTCTAGTAGCTGCTGCGACTGCAATTCCAATTTATTGATTAATTAGGCTTCCATGCAGGGAAATTACTATGAGTTTTCATATCGTGCCAGGATGCAGGAAAAATGGGAAGCAATTGTCATTTTCATTTCCCTGATCTTTATTAGGAAATGTTACTCTGAGAGAGTTCATTGCTGCTATCACTGCAACCACACTGGAATTTGTTGCTGGGTGATGTAAACCACAATATAATGAGAGGATTATGGCAATTGCAAATATTCCTTTAACTTATCCACCATTACTCATCTGAAACTGCTCTGAAACCTTGGAGCCTTCATAGCTAAAGTCAGGTTCTGACAACTTACGTCACATATGGCAGTCAAAAAATCTGATTATTGAAGGTATTAAACATTCCCAGGTAGTGTTTAACAGCAGGATGGCTGAGTTTTCAGCAGCAATTATCTAATCAATCTAATGGTGTTGGAACTGGACAGAGTTGAGGGCTGATGAGTTGCTGCATTCCATGAAAAAGGGAAATCTCCTTCTGGAGGGTTACAGAACCCGAGTGAAATGAACAGTCCAAATTTGAAAGTCTTTGCCTGCCGAACACGTGGGACCTCCACCATGGGGTGTGGAGAGATGCCAAGGGGTGCAAAACATCAAATTCCGTTTTTTCTTTCTCCCTACATTCTCACCCTCATCATCTCATTGAAGCCTTTCTCAGGAAAGCCATAATTGTCTGCCTCAGTCTCCCTCACCCACCAGCTGAGGTTTCTCCACTGCCACAAAGAGAAATCTCTTGAGCAGCATCATGCAATATTCCTCAGGCCAATTCAGATGCTTGGCTTTGATTTCTCATTATTTCCAGGTAAAAATCATAGCAGAGCTCAGACACAGAAACACACTTTGAAAAGGACGAGCCTTTCCCTGCCATCTCCCCACCCGAATTCCTTTTCTTTGTGTTTCATCAGTTCTGTTCTCTGGCGTTTGATGTTTGGCTGTACAAAACCTCCAAACCCAGCACGGAAAGCCTTTGCTCTCAGAGCTGACGCACAGTGACTCAGCACTCAGAATTGTTCACTTCCCTGAACATTTGCCTGACCTTTGGCTCTCTTCCCGAACAAAATGACACATCCTCGGTGACCTCACGGGACTGAGCCCGTCACAGCTCTGGCATTTCCACAAAACCACAGGGTTTGGGATCTGAAGAGGACCCACTGTTCTCTGCACTCTGCTTGAGCAAGATTTTCTGGTTCATGAACTTACAGTTCCAACATCTTTTGTGTATTCATCCATCTGGGATGTCGCAGCTGTGCAGGACATCAAAGTTTTGTGGGTTTTGGGATTGCACAAGTTGAGACCCCAAACAACACTGCAGCTCTAACTCACATCTAAAATCCTTTAGATCATTTAAGGACATTGAATGTTTTATGGCATTAACATGACTCAATATAAATCAGCTTCCTGCTCCCCTTTCTTTCCTGGAAAGACAAACCACATCCTTTTTTTACTACAGTTGATCTGAATGCAAAAGGAATGGCACAGGAAGGAAAACAGGAAATCTCATTTCTAGGGTCAGGACCTATGTTTGAATACTTTCTGAACATTGCACAGAACATCTGCCCCAGAATGCACTCATCGGAAGAATGTGCTTCCTTTAAAATAGGCTTCTTGTGAAAAAAATTTAGATTTCATTTTGGTGACAGCCAAATGATGGACATTTGTTAAAAGAACAAAATTTCCCTGTATGAAAACATTGGGTTTGTGACTCCAACTTTGCTTTAAAGTAAAACCACCACAGTAAGGATCCTAAACCAGGTGTAGAGATTTGCTGGGTATGGCTTTTGGTCTTTGCCACAGCCTTGAACAGCCAAGAATTCCACATTTTTTTTCTGCTAAGAACCTCGTGTTTGCTGGTGATAGCACCGAGGAGCTCTGGGATCACACGGAACTGCTCAGGACAGCCAAGGAGGAGGGCAGAGGGTGCCAGGGCAGTTCCCTCACCCTGGGAAAGCCTCTGTGAAACAGAGGGGCTTAATTTACACAACAGAGCTCGTGGCACATGGAAACAGAGATAGGAGATGCTCCAAATGCTTCAGGATCAATTTCTTAGCTGGAAAAAGGATGTGGAATGAGAAAAATCCTCAAAGTGGACTTTTTGGAGCCCTGCTCAGAGCTCAGGACAAGGCTCTGCCTCACCTCTGTTTGTAATAAATAACATAATTTTTTTACCTGCAAAAATATACTTGCAAAGGCAATCTCAATGAGCTTAATTTATTCCTCAAAACAATTTATTAATTAGTCCAAGCAAAACCCAGCCACAGTATTTCTGGCAGCTGAGCACTGTGATGCTGCGTCCTACAGGTGCCTCCATCCTGTCCTTTCTAAACCTTTCTTGAATTTCTCAAGAGCTTCCAGAGCTTGAGGCTTGGAGAACTCCACGCTCACCACAAAAAGTTCCTACAATTTACACAGCTACACAATGGAAACCAAACCTTTGTCCACCCAATTTTGTTCCCATTTTTTTTTCCCCTTTGCGCGGACGGATGATCCTGAGCGTATTTTCCAACTTTAAGGATGCTGTGATTCCATGATTCTTGGGTAGAGGGGAAAACATGGATCACCAGCACACAGCTGGTGATTTTTCCACTTATTATCCAGAGCGGTTCATATTTATCTGTTTGGATTTGTATTTATTTTTAACTATTTATATTTAACCATTTGAACTTGCAGGGGCAGGGCTGCAGCTCCAGGGGTGTTTGGGATCAGCCCTCCCTGGCACAGAGAGCCAAACCCTGGCTGCTTCCCCCACCTCATCTTTCCTCGATATTTTCCCCATTTAAAAACCCTGAAAAGCCTCTTTTCAACCAGAATTTTGCTTTTCTCAGAGAATGTTCTGCTCAGAGCCACTTCCTGCCCTGCTCTGATCAGCTGCCAGAGCGTTTGGAAGGCGTCACCACTCAAGGATGACTTGAGAGCATCCAGGCTCTGTTCACACATAAATAAATACCTGTTATTTGGAATTAAAACTTCCTTTTTTCCCTGAAGTGCCATATGACGGCACCGTTTATACACCACATTTATTTTACATTTCTATGGAGGATTATTTATCAGCAATAAATCCTGTCGTGACGCCTGAGAAACCTTCAGTGTCGAATTCTGTGTTGCCTTTTATTTTGAAGGAGGAAAACCTGGAATGTCCCTGACGTGGATGGCTAAAAAAATGCTGAAATGCAATTGTTGAGTGCCCTCTCGTGATGCCAGGAGGGAACAACTCTGGCTGTTGGAATATAGAACAGCTGACATATTTTTTATAAAATCCCTGTTTTTTCATAAATCTTATCTTCTGTGTGCATTTAATTCCTGTATTTACCAAGAATTTCCATTTGTACCACTTAGAAAAAGCTCACTAGAGCCACTCTGGCAGCACAAATTGAGTGGAAGGCACCACTTCCATGAGTTTTATTGGACTTGGGAAATCAAATATGCTCCATTTTACTTTCATCCTCCCTTGTTTTACAGTCCTGCACTTCCTGAGCTCAGCAAACAGATATTAAATTTTTCCTACTATTATCTCTTATTTTTGATAGAGCCTCCAGAGGTCCCCTTGCACTAAACAGTAAAAAAACCAAAAACCCCCTCGACACACCTGGGTGTGAATTGAAAACAGGAGCAAAGCAGGGAAATTAAAATCCCACCAAAAACCAGGGTGAGGATGTGAAATATGAGGATTTTTATGAAACAGCAACACATTAGACGTTGTTCGTACAGGTGTGGCAACCCCTCCATATTTAAAATTGAAGGATCAATCAATATATTTCAGGTGATTCTCTCTTCCCAGCAACAATGGGGGTTTTTTTGGTTCAGAAATTTTCCTCAACACTGGGGAATATTCCTAAGCTCATTCTATTTTGGCAGCCTTGTGTTTTGATGCCATCCCGGGTTTCATGGCAAGGCTGGGGTTTGTTAGAGGGTTCTGAAATGCAGAGGCTGCAGAATAATGTCCTCATTTTCAGCTTTCTGGGGAAGAGCCACAGGAGCTGGAAGCAGGAGTTTTAAAGCAACTTTCTGGTTCCAAAGGGATTCCCAGGAGGATGGGAGGGTCTGGTTCCTGCTGGGACATTCCGGAGCATCACTGAGTGTTGGGGAGGATGAAATAGGAAAGGCTTATAAATATGATTACCTGGCAAAAGATGCTGAGAGTATGGAAACTATAAGTGAGATTGAAATGAAGACAAGCTTTGAGATCCCAAACCCCAGGTACTGAACAACTGGAAAACAATGGTGTGGCCACTGAAGGGAATCCCCTTTGGATTAAACAATCCCCTCTGCTTGCAGACAGCTCCAAGGGGCAGAGCAGACCCTGCCAACTCGGCAGAGGGTCCAAAAAGCAGTTTTTAGGGTTTAAAATATAACACCTTATGGTAATGCAATGACTCTCCTAGGCTGTATGTAAATGTTGTAGGATTTGTAGCTTATTGTAGATTGGTTAATGAAAGTTAGAATATTCAGCACAGAAGATGATTTGTTGTATTGCAAATGGCAACCACGGCATTCTATTCTATTCTGCTCTATTCTATTCTATTCTGTACTCTTCTCCTCTCTCTCTCTCCCCTCTCTGCCCTTCTATGAGCTGTGTCTGGCAGCTCCCAGCAGCTCCCCTACACCCACACCTTTCACAATAAACCTCATGCTCTAAGACCAAACTCCAGAGATCTCTCGTCTCCGTCCCGACTGTCTGAAACAAAAACACCAAATCCCTCAGATGGCAATCCTACACCTGAGCACCACATCCCCTAATTGTGGCAGCTGATCTCAGTACCACTGATTTGGGGATGATAATTCCCAGGTTTCTTTAGGGATGAGTCCATCAGGTGACTATGATTTATGAATGTGATATAAAAATGCATATGATTGTGATAATAATGTGATATAACAATACATAATGTGATATAACAATAGATATGATTTATTTTGGTTGATCTCCAAACTGTAATATTTGCAAGTCCAGCAGCGTAGGACAGATATTTTCTGGTTCTTCACCCACATATCTGAGTTATTTCTCAAGCCCCCAAGTTTTAAAATTGCTCTAATTAGTCCAACTCCACCTGAGGACCTTCAGAGGCTGCCAGGAGAGCCCCTGGGGGTGATGAGTAGAAATGCAGGGGAATTCCTGACTCTATTTTAATTGACTTTTTAGATCAATTACAGGGAAATTTCTCTGTTTTCCCAAAGCTGCATAAACTTCAATACAGTAATAGAGGTTCAGAAAAACAGGAAAGGAATATTTTCTCTCCAAAGTTGTTATTCCCCTTCACTCACTGAAGCCCCAAACTATTTGCTACCTCTGGTATTTGCAGAGCTTGCTTGGCACCTGCTCCAGCACAAGGTAAAATCAGGATAAAGCTCTTCATTTCCAGCCCCAGACAGGCTCTGCTCCCCCCGGACTGAGCAATAAACATTGCAAATGTTCCTTCTCCCTGAAATGAGAGCAGATTTTCATCCCAGGCAATGTCTGTAGCAGCACTGCACGGCTGAGTCAGCACAGAGTGACAAATCACCAGCAGGAACTGATGGCAGCTCCGGAGCATCATTTTATTAGAGGAACTGCTTTTGTAAATTTAAAGAGTTTGCTTTGCTTATGACAAGGAGATGCTTGAATGACTAATTTTTTAAAAATATTTATAAGCAGATATTTGTAACCTCTGGCAGTTTGTCACTAACTTTTCTGTGTGTGAGAGAGTTGTAATGAACTTCATTACTGTGTATATTTGCTTTTCCTTTTTGCTGCTACACTAACAAAAATGGCTCTTAATAATAAATAGCATTTCCTAGAGTGAAAGGCGTGGAAATTGTGTCAGTCTTTGAAAAGCCCTTCCCATCCCTGCTCAGCAAAAGTTGAATTTGGGTAATAAGTTGTGCAGTGAAGAGGAATTTACAGATTTTCTTCAGTCTTATATTTGTTTGCTGTCTTTAAACTTTAAGAAGTGCTGCTAACAAGTCAAAAGAGTTTTGTTTATTATCCTACCTACTTGTTTAGGTTAATTTAGGTACTGATTACACCCGGTCTATGCATCATTAATCGCTGCTTAATTCACCTTGACCTTTACCCTTCAACCAAACATTCACTGTACCATAAGGAAAAGCAAGAATAATCCAAAATCTCTGTTTTTTCTGGCTATCAGCCCGCTTTGCCATCTCTCATGCTGCCCAAAGCTTCCCTCAATACCAACAACAGAATTTTGCCCACAATAAAGTGTTACAACATCAGGGAGAAAGTAATGGAGAATGAGACAAGGGCAGAATTACAGGACGTATTTGGGAAAATTCCTCCCTCTGAGGATGGTCAGGCCCTGGCACAGGTGCCCAGAGCAGCTGTGGCTGCCCCTGGATCCCTGGCAGTGTCCCAGGGCAGGCTGGACAGGGCTTGGAGCAGCCTGGGACAGTGGGAGGTGTCCCTGCCATGGCAGGGTGGAATGGGATTGTCCCTTCAATCCAAACCATTCTGGGATTTGAGCATTAATAAACCAGGAATAGAAAACACAATCAAACTCCAAACCCACCCCAAAACCAATTAAGGACTCCATGCTTCCTATTCACACCAGGCAGAATTTAATCCTCTCACCCAAAGCTTAAATAGGCACAACTTTTTCCCTTGGTCCTGGGACAAAACCAACCTCAAATAACATCACTGATCACAGCAGAACAAATCTGCTCTTACCTGTTCCAGGAGCTGCAGATGGAAGGACAAGGAGCTGTCCTCACGCAGGGGCAGGGATCTTCAGCTCCCCAATTCCAGCCCCAGAGATGGAGAGAGGAGGCACTCTCTGCTCCCCCTGCGCTCATGGAAAAACAGAGGGAGACTGCTCCAAGGACAGATTAAAATGTAAATCTCAGGTGCTCTGAGTTTTTCCTGAAGCAAAATCCCTCCCCTTCCACACTTGCAAAGGATTTTTGCTGTAATGACTCTTTGGGAGCTTCAGCTGGAACAGGAGGTCACTCCTGTGCTGTAGTTGAAAGGCCAAAGGGTGGATTTTGTGTAATTCGTCCTTTTTGTACTGTATTGTGATGATGTTATTTCTGGATCTGGTGTGGGAAACTTTTTTCTTTTCTGTCTGTTTAGTTTAGCTGGGGTTTTTTTTGTTGCTCTAAGTGAAGATTGTCTGTTAAATGTTGATTTTAATGATGGGTTGCAATAAATACCTTCTAAATAGTAGAAATGAGGTTCTTTCCATGTTATCCCTGGGCACACATTCACCGATGGATTCCTGACACCCTAAACAAGAGGAATCTGCTGAGGAGATCTGATCCCACTTTGTCCCAGCAGGGAGAGGAGGAGACAGTCCTGAGGCACAGCTGTGGCACAGCCCCTGCTGGGGTGGGGCTCCAAAACTCTGCCCAATATTGGAATCTCCTCTCCATGGGACTCATCCCAAAGCCAGGATGTAATTCAGCAACGCCAGCTGAACCAAGGACCACAGCAATACAGATATTAACAGGGACTTTTAAAATTGAATTGTGCCCCTTTAAAAAAAATAAAAACTAATTCTCACAGCAAAAGTTTCCTAAAAGTACCCTCGGTACTAAGCGATTGTTGTCTGATTTTCACCTCTTCAGACCGCAGCCAGTACAAACCAATCAGTTCTGAGGTTAAATACTACAGGAAGTCAGATTTTTTTTTTCCAAGTTGCATAAATATGAGTCATAAAAAACTCCCAAAGCTTTGACAGCTTTACTGCAAAGACAAATTTACATCCCACGGTCACAGGTCCGTGCCTTGCTCAATGCCTATTAAGAGAACTCATCAAAAATACAGATATAAACCACACACACCTTACTTTTGTCTCAGAACGTTGCACGATTTTTATCTCCTCTCCATAAATAATGGAAGCATCAGCACATTTGTCGGGGCACAATAACAAATCCCATCCTCTTGGTAATTGTAAACACACCGGAGCTTGTTATTGACCTTGTGTAAAATACTGACACAGGAAAATAGGGGAAAAAAGAGAAACAAAGTTTATCCCCCACCTCCCCCCATTAGGTCCAAAACTAAAATAGAGCTGAATTTATAATGGGATGTGGAAGGAATGAACTGTCATCAGAAATGGGCTGCAAAATAAAGCGTGGAGCAAATCTAAAATCCAATTTTAATAGAGTAAGGTGTATCCATCCACATAATGACAATTTACGTGCATATTTCACTTGATTTAATCAGTCTTCATTTTAAATCTTAAAATACCAGTCACTGTAGTGAAACAGAATTTATTACCAATCTGTACAAGCAGCATTGCTGATTTTCCTAAGTAATCCATTTAGATACTTGCGGACATGTGAATGGCTAAATTCATCAGGAACTCAACTCTCACTGCCTGATTTCCTCCTTTATGGCCCTTTGAAATCCCTGATGTTAATGCAACACTGCCTATACAAAATAAATTATTCATCTGATCGAGCAAGTGCGTTTCCTGAAATGTTCCTCGGCTTGAATGAGTGTCGGAAAATATATTTTTCCATAACGATAATACAGCCATAACATTTAGACATCAAGTATCCTTTGCCACATTATCAGTTCTCAAGGCCCATAAAGGGTGGTGCTTATGGGCTCTGTTCCAGTGGAACAATTCTTCCCACGTGGCTCCAAGAGGGAATAAAATGATTTATCAGAGGCAGGGATGGCTGGGTGAGAAAGGCCCACAAAACTTTGTGTGCAGGAATGTTCGATGGGGGATAAAGGGAGGGGAGCCTGGATCATCACAGGAGACAAAAAATCTTCAATGGATGGAGAGGAACAGTCCAGTGTCCAAAATTCCTTTCCAGAGGAATTTTCCTGCTGCTCCTGCAAAGGCAAATCCATTTAGGAAAGAACTGTATCAGAGTCTATTCATCCATGGAGGACATTGTTCTGTGGACATTGATGTTATGAGATAAATAAATGAATATGATGTAGCAGGAATGGTGTGACAGCAGGGCCAGGTTTTCCCAACCTTAATGATTCCATGATTCTCTGTATAGATGAATAAATAAATATACACACACACACCTGTTCTATCCCCTTTTTCCAATGAAAAGCAGACGGTTTTATTAAAAACTAGATATCTGAACTTTTACAAGAACATTTATTACCCAGTATATAACATACTTTAAAAATAATCAATTATTATATGCAAAGACTCATGACAGAATTGTCGTTAAGAAACTGGAACCTGACAGTGCAAAATAAAACCAGAACATCCCCAAAGAAGCAAAAACACTCTTGAAGGGATTACACTGCAGAAATACTTGTGCCAAACTGCTTTTGTAGAGATTATAACTCACCTACCTGCACTTTTGGTCTGTACAACTGTACAAAAGCAGAGCACTGGGGCAGCACTCGAGTCTTGACTTTGAATCGTGTGAGGCTGCAAAGTATTTAAATGGGAGAATTTTCACTTGTACCAGACAGCTCCTCTCCCTTTCTGTCCTGAAAATACCAATGCTGCTGATCTCATCCCACATCCCAGTACAGCCATATGTGAAATGTTCCAATATTTCTGTAAAAATCTGGTTTCCCAGCCAGAAAACGATTAGCAGTGATCATATTATCTTTAATGCTGTTCTTTTTTATAGACTCGTAGAAAGTGTACTTGTATGCTCAGCATCTTGTAAAATTGCTAATAAGCGGCAATTAGAGTTATTAATACTTCCCTCCTAAGTGAGAAAGCAGATCCTTTTCATTAGACAAAGTAGTTTGTCAGAGAAAATTGGGGCAATAACAAGCCAATTTCCTGTTCCAATAAGGCAATTTCGAAGGGTTTGTCTCCAGGGAATTCCGGGCTCCCTCTGACAAACAGCACCCATGGTCCAGGTGATCCCAAACCTGAACATCTCCAGGAATCAGGAAAGTCAGCTCCAGGTTTTGGGTCAGGGATGAGGAAAGTCAGCTCCAGGTTTTGGGTCTGGGATGAGGAAAGTCAGCTCCGAGTTTTGGGTCAGGGATGAGGAAAGTCAGGTCTGAGTTTTGGGTCGGGGATGAGGAAAGGGCTCCAGGTTTTGGGGGAAAATTGTCTCCAGGTTTTGGGTCATCTCACTCCAGTGTCTCCGTGTCCCTCTTCCCTCCTCATCTGGAGCAACAAGAATATTTGGCTTGGGATATTTTTTTAACCTATGACTCCGTGTTACACTGACTATTGGATTTTCTCTTCCCCAGTATTTCACTGTGAAAGGGATAAATCCAAAATTCCGCAGTATCAAGGGGAGTTTAAATGAAAACATTCACGTTTCTTCTAATCAGTGATTGAGACGCTCTGTGCTGGTTATGAGTGATCATTAGTGAGCACTCTGAGCCAGAATGATGAATTTTTAATGTGCAGGTAGACCCAACAACAAATAAAAAACCTTCTGAGCAGGAGAAGAGGTGTGAACACATCCCTGAGTCTGCAAACTCCAGAAGTGCAGCTAAATCAAGAAACAATAAATATGGAGAACAAGTTTTAAACAACATGTCCGCAGTCCTTATCCCAAATTTCTGTAGCAGCCACTTCCCCCTGAGGATGGATATTCCTAAATCTCAGCCCCCAGCGAAACCAAGGTCTGATGTCAGTGACGATCACTGAAAAATTAAACTTTATAAATTTGTTTTCACGCATGCCTTTGTGCTCAAATAAAGGTGGCATTTTTAATGCATATTTAAGACTCAATTTAAGCCTGTCTGTGTTTTCCCTTTTCCTGTAAGGTTTAATTTTAAAATAAATAAATAAACTTTAAATAAATATTTTTTTTAAATAAAAAAAAATGAACTTTAATTTTAAAATAGCAGCGTGGTTTTAACAAAATATAAACTACTATAAATTTGTACCCAGGGTGGGTTCACTCATGAGACAGAGATGCAGAAGTCTTTACAGAAAGCCAGGAAAAGTTTGGCAGACCTACCTTAAAATATTCTGGGGGGTTAATATTTCTTTTTATGTTGAAGTGGCTGAAGAATCAAGTTGGGAGTGGGGAGTTCATCTTTCTTCAAAATGTACGCTTCACCTTAAAATGCTTCCTCATCTGGGATGTCACCACGGAAAGCAAGGATCACAAATGGGGATGGAGCTTTCAGCTGGAAAATCGAATGACACCATGAAACAAAAGGAAACTTGAATTTCTCCACACATCACCAAACTCAGAGCACACGAGAAGAGACTAAATTTTACAAGGATTTTCACAGATGGGTTTTTAAATGTAAGTTTTTAAAATTTTCTAGGAGATACAAGCTCCTATTTAGCTACCCAGTTCATATGAAATAGTTTAGCTTTGCTTTTATGCATCCATAAAATTCCTTCCACGAGATGCTCAGTGAAGTGTCAGACACTAAACTGGGGAAAACAGAACCATAAAATTGAAAGGTAAACATGAGGAGAATGATCTAACTTTTTAAAGACAAGCATTAAAATGAAATTCTCTCTCTATTTATATCTGTCTAATGAGTGGATCTATTTTTTGTACAGAGCAGGATGTAAAAATTATCAAAAATGTTCATACGAAGTCTCTGGACAGTAAAAGAAAATGCAGTGATTTGGGTCTCCAAACTCACTTAGGAAATACTGGCAAGTGGCAAATTGAACAGCCTATTAAATCAATTAACAGCCAATAAATCAATTAACAGCCAATAAATCAATTAACAGCCTACTAAATCAATTGAATACAAGTCTAAAACTCAAGCCCACAGTTTTGATGTGGACGATTTGCTGTCTTCACGTATGGCACTGCTCAATATCCATGGCAGAAATTCATGGGCAACTCTAGAGCTCAGTTTAGTTTAATTTTGGGACTCCTTCCCACTAATTGCTCAGCAGGAGGAGCAGTAATTACATGAGCTGCAATATACAGGATACAAAAAAAAAAGCAATGCAAATTTGTCACACCAATAAAAAGGCTGAGAAAGTAATATTTTGTACAAATTAATTAGAACCAAGCATTAAACTACACAGTAATTGCTCTGTGGTATAACTTTCCAACAACTACTGGAAATTAGTTAAGGTTTCCAATGACTTCATATGAAGAACATAATTTTTTACAGTTTTATTTTCATTAGTTTAAGTTTCTAGTCAGTCACAAATCTGACATAATTTTCCTTTATGTAAAAAAAAAAGCAGAGAAAATTCCTAGGCCTTCGCTATGAAAAGCTGTTTCCAAGTATAACACTCTAAGGTTATTTTGTTCTTTCCTTTTTTATGACATTTCCACAGTAAATTTCTTAAACTGTCCTTAGTATTTACATGCTTTATTAGTAAATATCTCTCATGGTAAAAACTGGTGGGATATAAATCCAAATAAAACTTCAGACTTTCTCATTGTTATGCACATATGAGACAAGAATAAACTGGACTTATTTAATTACAATTGACCCCAAAGCAGCATAAATATTAAATATTCCAGAAAATAAATGGCGAGATCATGTCCTTTTAATGTAAGAGTGATAAAACCCAGTGCTTAGAAATAAAGATGGATTTCAGTGGTTGCCTGAAGTGCAGATGCTCATCAGAACTGAACTATTTTCTACCCCTGGAAGTTCTCACTGTTTAAGCAATTGAGATGCAGAACAGATGAGCAGCACCAATTTTTTTTCCAGACCTCATCACCCTTTTTTTGTGGGCCCAGGTCATCTTTCCTTGAAAATACAGGGTGGAACAGCTGTGGCAGCTCTCAGTTTGAGGCACCTGGATGTTAGCAGAGACTCAAATTGAGGTTGAGTAGTCTATAAAATTGGATTTAGGGTTAGTAGTGAATCTAAACCATCCCAACAAGATGGTATAAGGTCCTGATCTTCGTGTTCAGTCCTGCTCAAAAAAAAAAATTAACTTTTTCAAGGTAGTCTCATTTTCATATATTCCTACAGGTGTCAGGCTGTGTTCTGTCCCTGTAGGGAACACTTGCACTTTGGTGCCTGATCCACCTCAAATTTGTATTTCTTGGTCATCCAGAGGAGCACATGCCCAGAAATGACCATGAAAAAACATTCCCCAGGACTGATTCCTTACTGATTGCTCACTGACAATGCCACAGTGCCCAGACAGTCCAGAGATGGCAGTGGCTGTTTGGGGGGACAAAGCAAAACCAGGAGTTTTGGTGCCTGGTCGCAGAATAAAGCTGTATTTTTCATGCTTTCACAGCAAGTTTCGTTATTTACAGACAGATAATTTTCAGCCAGTTTTGCCAAGCAGATCCAAGAGCCTGTGGAACAGCCCAGCAGCCACACCAGCCCTGGGGTAGCACGACCTGCTCAGTCTCACACATCCCACTCCTCCCTCTAAACATCTCACATTTGCTGTCCTCCCACCATTCTCTACTCTTTCAGCTTAATATAAATCCCCTTGTGTATTCAGTTTTCTAATCAGCACGGTGGAAATGTTTTACAATTACCCAATTTACAGGCCGTTTTGTAATTTGAAAAGAAAATTGCACAATTTAATTAAGTTTTAGTGCTGTCAAACCTGACCTATAGCGCTGATTTATTTCTAGGTTCTCTGAGCCAAAGTCAAACCTCCAGCAGTAGAACCACTTTTCCCTTTTAAACCTCACTGCAGCTTCCAGCTCTGCCCTAAAGCTCAAAGGGAGAAGTTTTGGTTTCCTTTGTACTTAAAGAAATATCTGATCCAAGTGTGGATCATCTTTACATGTTGCTGGTTAGGGAAAGATTGTAGGACAGGGACACCTCCCATTGTCCCAGGCTGCTCCAAGTGTAGTTGCACTGTTTTAGGAATCTTTCTCTTCTTTCTCATGGAGAATAGAGATAAGTTGCATTTCTGTGCTTTTCTAATCTCTGTGTTTTGGTACTGGATGCTGTAGGGTTGTAACCAATAATTTTAAGAGGTGGAAAATTGCTGATCAATAGTTGTTAGATTATTAATGTATATATAAAGAAAGTTTGGTAAATAAAGTTTGCTCTTACGCCATCTTGTCGTGCTCCTGCCTGACTTCCCTGCGAGCTTCTGCGAATCTCCACGAATATCAGAAAATCAGAGCCAACACTGCAAGCCCTGTCCAGCCTGGCCTGGGACACTCCAGGGATCCAGGGGCAGCCACAGCTTCTCTGGGAATTCCATCCCAGCCTCTCCCCACCCTCACAGGGAACAATTCCTTCCAAATCTCCAATCTAAACCTATTCCCTTTCCGTTTGAAGCTATTCCCCCTTGTCATGTCCTGTGGATGCACTATTCTAAAGTTTTCTCTTCTTCCTCATGGGCAATAAAGATAAGCTGAATTCTTCTTGCTCTTTCTAATCTTTGTTTTGGTACTGGGTGCTGCAAAGCTTCAGCCAATCCCCTTAGGGGTGGATGGCTGTCGACCAATGACTGCTAGGTTATTAATGCCTGTATAAGAAGAGAACTTTTTAATAAATCTCTCTCTTGCCATTTCCGTCGGTGTGCTGTCTGCTTGATTTACCTACGAGCTTCTGCAACACTGTCCCTCCATCCCTCTCTCTCCATGTTTCCTGGGGCTCCTTCAGGCCCTGCAAGGTCACACTGAACTCACCCCAAAGCTTCTCCTGTCCAGGTGGACAATCCCAGCTCTGCCAGGCTTCCCTCCCAGCAGAGCTCTCCATCCCTCTGATTCTGGTGGGTGTTCCTGGAGTGTAAAACTCCGAGTGCTGAACACCTTTCCAGTGGAGTCCAAGCAATCAGCCTTTCACAAAGAACTGATTTTAGTCTTTCATCTTACTAAGACCAAAATCCTACTTCTCTTGGTTTTTCTAACTGTTTCATAATGAAATGCTAATTCCACAGCTTTTGGAGTTGACTTTTGACTCCGACATGAAATGCAAATTTAACAACCCCTACCAGAGTGAGGCTAAAGAGAAATGCATCAAAGACAGCTGAGAGGAGGAGGAGGTGTTGATCACAAGCCTGGCATTTTTAATGTTGCACAGCTCCTTTTTCAGCAGAATTTTTATTTTCTAAAAAATTAGTGCTAAACCATAAAGCCTTTCCTTTCTTTTTTTTTTTTTTTTTAATAGCTGATACATAATGTATGACTACACATAAATCTGGTCCAAGTCTAGCTTTGGACATTCACTGCCACCACAGCAGAATAAATTTATAACAGAGACTAACTTTAACAGCCTTCTTCTATGGGAGTTCAAAGCCTTCTGTGTCTGTCTGCATTCTTCCTAAAGTCTGCAGGATCTGGAAGATTTTAAACCTTTCTTTTCTTGAAAACAAGGAACAGGAAAATAAGAAAAGCTGTTGTCTGTTGTGTCAACTCCTGGCAGCTCGAACCAGTCGTGCTCTGCGTTCACAGCACTGATGCAGCATTATTTAGGATATTTTCCATGCCTAGGCTTCCAAAATAACCATGAGCAGCAATCTCAGAGTCATCAAGGTTGGAGGAGACAATTAATATAATCAAGCCCAAGACTAGAAGAGACAATTAATGTAATCAAGGCCAACCAAGACCCCCATAATCACCCCTAAAACACATCCCAGGGGCCACATTCAGAAAACTCTGAAGACTTCCAGAGATGGCGACTACACCACCTCCCTGCACAACTCATTCCAGTGCCTGACCAATCTTTCAGTGACATTTTTTTTCTAAAACTCTATCTGAACCTCCCCTGATACAACTTGAGGCCATTTCCTCTTTTCTGACACCGCAGAAGAGACAGACCCACATGTCAACCATTTGCTTTGGAGGCAAAGAAATGTGTGAGAGACACTTTTTTAGTCCTTTTTGCAGATCTTAAGCATGGGAAAAGCCTCCATGGCAGCTTGAGGGTCAGCTCGACGTCATGCCAACATGAGCATTTCCAAAGTAGCTGAGCTCTTCCTTCCCATCCTCTGCCAATCAGCCTTGGGAGTTCATTCCCATGTTATTTTCTCACTCCTCACTGGATTAAACGTCACACCAAAGCTCCAAGAGCACAAATTGGTGGAATGATTCCCACAAATCCCTGCAGCAAAAGCAGTGGCCCCACAAAAGCAGGAACAGGCAGATATTGGCAGGCTGAACCTGCATCATTTATAAGGAACAACTCAATCCGCAGCCCACGCTGCTGAGCTGACTTGACGTTTGTTCTGCCAGGGTCTCTTTTTGCTCCTCATGACAAGGCCACAGGTCCCATCAGGTTATTTAACAGAGGGCAGGACCTTTTCAGAGTGAATCTATTCATAGACTATGCTGTCAGCTTTACAGCCACTCAAAGTCAATCAATTCTGATAATGAATCAGGACCCAGACAGGCAGAAGGCAATTATTTTTAAGATTAGATAATTTTAGAGACCTTTTTTGGACACAGAAGATGAATCAGAATGAGTTTTTCCTGTTCACTTTTCAAGTTAAATCACTTGAATACACCAAAATTAAAAACTCTTCCTGTAGGACCCAGATCAGGGCTGGAAAAAGGAGGCGACATCCTCCTGAGAAAATGGATGGAAAATCAGTGCTCAGGGAACTTTGGGTGAGGATTTGGGAATGTGTTTCTCAGAAATGATGTCTCAGAAAGACAGGGAGTTTTAACAACAGAGGGAAGAGTGTGGTTGTGCTCTCCAGGGTCATGAGGGACACAAGGCACTGAATTCCTGAATTCCAACAGGAATTTCTTCTGAATCTCGCTCTGCATTTTGCCCACAGTCCTATGGACTACTCTGAATTTTGCTTCTCATCCTTTTTATCAGTAATATCAAATTCCTTGGATGCATGGTAAACAAATAAATAAAATATTACTGTGACCAAAACCCAGTGAACTCAGGTATTAGAAGCAAACCCTCAGTTTCTGAGGGCTCTAGTCACAAACATGATGAATGACAGAGCCAGGAGAATTCAAACACACCCTGAGAAGTTTCCCTGGCCACCCCTACACTCATAAATGTAAATGAATGCATGGGAAGATGTATTTTACATACATCTCCTCATCTCCCACAGCTCAGAAATTTAAGGAGAGCTTTCCACAAAACCCTGTAGTGGAGATTGTTTACCTGAATTGAAGATGATGATGATAAACTGGCATGGGCAACATCCTGGGGTGTGCCATTCTCTAGGGAAAATACCCAACTATTCCATCTCCCTGCATGGGCAGGATAAACTCCTCAGCCTCCTCCAGACTGGCACAGGCCGAGGGTTTGGAGGCACTTTTATCTCAGCCCACAGTTTAATTCCCAAGCTTGTCTCACTATTTTTCCATTAGCATTACCCTATTGATTGCAACAATGATGCCTTAATAATTTCTGGTTTTTTACTCTTCATGTATCTGTAACTTGGTGTAGTTCTGTGCTTCTCACAAAGTTCTAAAATCCTCTGTTCCCAGCACCTTTAGCCAAACAATGCTCTCTGAATACAGATCTAAGGATATGTTCCTTGCCTTAGGGCCCGAAAATATGTAAACAACTGTGAGATGGGGGGATCGGGCCTGGGGTGGTGAACATCATCACCTGAGGGTGCAATTGGAGAATTAATGGCCAATGTGCTAATGGGACAGAACTTATCAAAGGTGAAGGGCTCATGGCCTCATTTTGGGTGAAGTCCCCAAGGGGAACTTTACTTGCCCGAATGGACCTTCAAGGCCTTGAATAAATTTTTCCCTGAATAAATTTGTCTGCTATTTGTACTCCTAATTCATCCTGGCCTCTGTTTCGGGTAGCCTGCTTTAGGCACCGACAGGTTGTGGTGGTTTTGCTTGGCCCAGTTTTTGCCAGTGAATAGGGTGGGGTACAAAGATGGCTCTCTTTGATGGCAAAACCAGCTTCCAGGAGCATATGGATGATTTTCTCTGCTTTCTCAAACACTTCTTCACACGACTCAGGTTCACAGCTGATTTATGGCAGCAGAGGAGAAATTTGGGGGAATTTTCCCCCAGCTGGGCCTCATTCCATAGGATAAACTCCATGGGGAGCCTGTGCCCAGTGCACCCCTGGGGTGGGATCACATTCCCGGCCCCATGGAGAGGTCTTGGGACACTTCCAACAGTGATTCCAGCAGAGGAAGGACACATCCAGACTGTGCCTGGTAAACAGCCAGAGAAGCAGATATTCCACAGCAATGCTACATTTCATTTCTAAATCAAATACATTTTATGTCTAAAAATAAAATTTATGGAGCCTGTGTATTGTGGGAAGCTCGCTCTTTGTTCTAAGCGGATGTGAGCTGTGACAAAGTGTTTTATATCTGTGCTGCAGCTGGGGCTTCACAGCAATACCTGCTCTTGGAAATATTCCGAGATGGAAATCTCTGTATTTCCTGCTAAATTTAAACACCACCAGGACTTTCTTTCGGACATATTTATTTCTCTGTTTTTTAATTTCGATAACGTGTCTGCCCTCCTCTATGTCTAATTTGTTTCCAATTAAAGCAGCACTCCAGACTTCCCAAATGCAATCATATGCTAATAAACCTGGGCCCTTCTGTAGCACCAATTAGAGAAAGTATTTCTCTTCCAAAAAGAATTCTCTGTGTTCCTCAGTTCTTTCTGCAAAGCAATCTGATGAGAGTAGCTGGGAGTTTGAAGAGTGCATTGAATATTTGAGAACAAAGCAAACCAGATAACTACATGGAAATTGTAGGGAAATATTATAAAAAGAGATGGGTTTGTTGTGAAGTTGGACTCTGATAAAACTCTGAAGTCCACTTACCTTAGAGACAGTTTTTGAGATTTTTCACTAAAACTTCACAGTGTGTCATTCAGCAGGAGAACAAACTCATCAGTCTGGAAATCAGTTAAAAAAAAAAAAAATTAAATTTAAAAAAAAATTATGAAAAATTATTAATCCTCAACACCAAAGCTCCTCCAGAAAAAAATCCCCAGTTTCAGCAAGTTTTACAACTCTGAATTTTTCCTAAGTTGGTAAAATTATCAGAATATCTTTTGACATTTCAAAAGTAAAATAAGAAGTTTTCCTGTTTCAAAACAACCTTTCCCTTCAAAATTTGAGCTAATCAAGCAAATGACAGATCAAAGATAGCAGCAAAATAATTAAATGCTTCAAAACTATTAAACCTATTTTTCCAATTAAAGCAAGAAAATAGCTCATCAGTTTGCAAAAGGAAAAAAAAAATTAATAATGGGGTTTTTTCTGATGTGTGCTTTAAATGAGGAGGAATTATCAGAAAGATAATTTGACAATTTGCATGTGTTTAGCATGATTTGGTGATTCAGTACCTCCCAGTGCTGCTTGAAGGCTGTTCTGAACTGCACCTCAGAGTTCATTCAATGAGCCAGCACAACTCCCAGGAATCTGTGGATTTTAAAATTCCCCTCCTGTGGTTCATTTTCCAACTTTCCTCAGCAGGGAGGAGGAGGAGAGCCTTGCTCACGGCAGCTGGAATCCAGAGAATGGAGAAATTACATTTTCTCCTTGATCCAGTCACTGGCAGCAACTTGTGACAACCTCGGAGGGAAGGAAACACGGGAGAGAATTTAAAATGCCTTGAAACTGCCAGAGGGAAGCATTAGATGGGATATTGGGATGGAATTCCTGATGAGGAGGGTGAGGAGGGGGTGGGATGGAATTCCCAGAGCAGCTGTGGCTGCCCCTGGATCCCTGGCAGTGTCCCAGGCCAGGCTGGACAGGGCTTGGAGCAGCCTGGGACAGTGGGAGGTGTCCCTGCCATGGCAGGGGTGGCACTGGATGGGCTTTAAGGTCATTCCCACCCAAATCATTCCAGGACTCTCTGAGATCAGTGACTGGGAAATGCACATTGGTGTCTCACCTGCAGATGTGCAAGCTCCTCAAGCTGCAGTGAGGATTGATCAGGAAAAGCCAAACTCTGCCAAACTCAGTCCTGAATTGCTGCTGGAGCCCAGCAACGATTCACTGGCATTAATTATCCATCTCTGCAATGAGAATAACTCATGTCAGCATGAAAGGAAGCAAAGAAAGGTGCGAGAGACACTTTTTTAGTCCTTTTTGCAGATCTTAAGCATGGGAAAAGCCTCCATGGCAGCTTGAGGGTCAGCTCGACCTCGTGCCAGCGTGAGCATTTCCGAAGTGGCCAAGTTCTTCCTTCCCATCCTCTGCCAATCAGCCTTGGGAGTTCATTCCCATGTTATTTTCTCACTCCTCACTGGATTAAACGTCACACCAAAGCTCCAAGAGCACAAATTGGTGGAATGATTCCCACAAATCCCTGCAGCAAAAGCAGTGGTCCCACAAAATCAAGTCTTTCCTGAAAAATGTAATTAATACAGACTTGTTGAGCTGGCTGGTTTTTAACTCTCCCTCCCTGCCCTTCTGTGGCTCTCACTGCTGCATTCCCCCCTCATTTCAGCGCAATTTACTGCAGATGAGGTTCCCAAACTGTTTCGGGGGGCAGGAACGCAGGCAAGCACCAGCTGGGACTCTCACGGCCGTGCAGGTTCACCTCTGCATTGAACACGGAATTATTTCATGAAAATACTGAGGTACTGCAGCCCCAAACACAGCCCCGAGAGCTGCGAGGCTGCAGGGGGGAGAGGACAAACATCACTGCAGGAGAAGCCATCAGCATGTGGGGTACAGGTGAAAGCAGCTGGCACTCCTGATGGGGTTGGCACCACCTGAAAAAATGGGAATTGTGTTGCACGGCCTGTAAAAGCAATGTACGCATGGCTGGGTCTGCAGAAATTCCTGTCCTGACACGAGTGAATCAGCTGAGATCCTAAATGACCCCACGGTGTTTTACAGGCTGGAGTCAGATTTTTTAGAAATTTGTAGAACAAGGCACAGGTTTGGGCTGCATTTCATTTTAATAAAATTAACTACACTCTTTTCAATATTTACAGATAAATCTTTGTGGTCATATCTGTCTTTTCCCTCTGATTTTACTTTTTTTTTGGTTGTTATTATTACTGCTGTGTCCACTGGCCTGTTATAAGAAAACTGGAAAAGTTTCTGTCCCCAGGAATTAGCCAAACAAATTTAGAAGTGTGGGACAAAGCCCTGGGGGAATTGGGACCTCCCTCATGTCCTGAAGCTGTTCTTGCCACACTGCCCAAAACTTTGCATGGCCTTGGACAGATTGGACAAATTGACGTCTCCACCGCCCAGCCACCGCCACAAGCCCATCCTCACACGGAAAAAGATGAATATTAATTGAGGAATTACTCAGTTTTTATCCCCCAAATCTACCTGAAGCTCTGCGGGAAAAATAACCACTTTTCATTGCATTCTCTTTTCTGCTCCCTCCCAGGCTGAGGGGTGGATCCCGGAGCTCATCCCTCAAAATTGTAACTCTAGAGGTTCTGGCAAGCAGAGGATGAGGAAAAAAATGCAAAAAAGGAAACTGCTTTATCTCAAAACATTCTCACTGCAGACACAGATTGAGCAATTACTCTCGTACTAATTATTCTCCACGGGTGACTTTCATAATTCATGATGATTCTCTCCCTTAACTGCGCTGAAGTCTAATAAATACACAAAAAAATGGGTGAAAGGATGGGGAAAAAGGAAATAAGAAACAGCTTAACATGTGATCCCCCAAAGCTGAACAGGAAATTTGGGGATTTTAGAAACCTCCTTCCACAGAAAACTCAGAATTTTTTTTTTTCTAAAATGAGGATTTAGTCTTATCTGCTAACACCACTTTCCAGAGAAGAAATTTTCCTGAAATCCTGTCCAAATTCATGGTTTGGTGATAAAAGGTGTCATGGGCCTGAATGAGGATGAATCCCATCGGTTCTTCCTGTGGGGAATAAAAGGACAGGTGGGAGCAGCAGCAGAGCTGTGAATGCCACGGTTTTGCTGCACAAATCATGAAAAAGATTTATAATCTATGTTTGATTTGGGGTTTTTTTGGGGGGACGCTTTGTGTTAACCCATAAACCTCTTTTTCACACCTCTTTTTCCCATAAAATGTCCTTTGGTCGAGTGACACCATTGAGGTGGGTAATGAGAATAAAGATTCAGATTTGTCAGCCACAAATGCTAGAAAAAAAAATTCAGTGAATTTAAAAATAACCAAACCTCAACCCCACTCAGCATCAATAATTGCAGACTGGAGCAGTCTGAAGTGAGCAGCCCCACCATGGAATTACTCGGAATTATTGGGAATTTTTGGGAATTATTCAATGCTTTATAGCTCTGGTCCAAGGCCCCAAACTGAAGCCTTTTTGTGATGCTCAGCACAACAATAACTCCTCCTTCCTGTGGTTTGTGCTTCTCATCTGAGCAGATGTTTTGCAAATCATAAATTAGGGCTCAGCTTTATTGCTTCTCATCTCGGTGGCATTATTGGCCTTGTCGAGGCTCCCAGATTTGGGGTTTTATGACATGTCCTAAATCCCTGTTGGTCATTTGTTGACTTCAGTTTAGCAGCTTTGCCACCACCCATTTTTAATTTTTTTTTTAAAACAAATAACAAAATTTTCCAGGATTTACACCTGGGAAGTGAATTTACTTGCTACTATGGATAATGGTAAAATTCTTATTTGAACACTTCTTACTCGTGCCTGCATTACCTTTAGAATTTCACTGGATCCAACCACAGTTAATGTAGAAAATAACTTGACCGTGTTTTGTTCACTTCATCAATTGGAACAATAGAGATTTTTCATATTTTTTAAAATTTGCAGATTTACCTTATCCTCTTAGAAACAGACAATACATTAGGTAGACATAACTTCTCTTTAGAAAATGTTCTACACATTAAAAATGCTTCCTTTAATTTCCTTTCCATTTTTTCATCAGGCTGCATTTCCATAATTATTCAGGACGGTGCCAGAATTTGTAAAGGAAAACACATGAGGTTAAAATGATACTTTCAGAGATCCCAAATGATCAATGAGAACCTGAAATAATTTGGAATAATGCAGGTAATTTTATGTGGGAGTATTCAATTTATTCCAAATGCTGGACATTGCTCAATGGAGAACTCTGCGTCAGTTTTACTATTTAAATTCTCACTTCCAGAAATCATTAGCAGTGCAGGAACCAAGTAAAAAACATGAGGATGCACAGAAAATTTTTATGAGAACAGAATCTTAACATGAGAGAAACCTTCCCTTTCTTCTCTCCATTCTTTTCCTTCAGCAAACACAGAAATATAAAAATCTGCTGTAAGTTTTCCACATCCCATTTCGAAAACTAATTTAAGCAGCTCACCAAGAATATGACTCTACTTTTCTCACCCATGGCAAGAAGAATTTTGAAGCTAATTAGAGTGGGAATAGCTTCAAAAATGAGCTCTCCTGGCTCTGAATGGAATTAGGGTTGGGAATGAACACAAGAGGGAGAACAAACCCCACATTTGCAGCGCCAGGGCTCTGTAGCAGCTCTGATGGAATCCAGGGAGCCCAAAATAAAGGTCAGGGCTCAGATTGTTTAAACTGAGATGCTCAGAGCCAAGGAGAGGCATTTCGGTTCTTTTCTTTGCCCCCATTGCCTGAGGGATCCTGAAAATAGGAGGGACTGATCCCTGTCCTTCTCTCCCAGAAACCTCAGCCAACTCAAACAGGGAGGAGGAATCGTGGCCTCTGAAACCCCAACATCCATTATCATTTAATAAAACACACGGCTGGGTCTGAGTTGGAATAAACCAGCCAGAAACGTGCTGACCTCAAAGATCAGGAAGGTTTAGTTGATATAAATGAGATTTCAACCCCTGTGCAACCTCAAACCTTCCAGACTTTTAACCTTGGTGTGATCTTTCACCCTATTTTAGGTGGATCCCCCCTCCATTTTTAAGAAAAAAAATGAAATTCAGTACGTGAAGCCTTCAATATTTTAGGTACCTGCAACTGAAATAAGGCATGGAAAAAAATTTTGAAAAAGCCTAATTTGACAATGGCAAAATGCGTGACATTATTTGAGCAGCTCATTATGGGAAGCTTTCGAGTCGTTCTCTGAGCTCAGCTGAAGTTTTTGCTGCCTTCCTGCCCTTGTTAAGTCTTTCTGGTAAAAGCTAAAGAGCTGCCTGTCTAATCAGAGATTAATAAGGCTGTTCTCAGCTTATTTGGGAGCTCCACACAGCAGCAGCAGCAAGACAAAAAGGACTTCAGTTAAAAAAATACTTTACAGTTAAAGAAAAAAAAAGAGGAAAAAGTTTGTCGGCTTCCTTTGAGAAGTGATGACTTATTCCTTTAATTTGAGCTTTTATACATCCAATTCCACAGTAAAAAAATATTTCCAAGTACCAAACTTTAAAGCAAAGCATCACTGAACAAGGTTCAGAGCATGCTAAGGCTTATTATCCTTCCCTTCATGCCATTAGATTTGGAATTAACTCCTGTGTTTATCTGGGAGTCATTTCGGGAGTCATTTACCAATGACTGGCAGCCTAAGCTTCATTCCTCTCACTTATTTCATGTTGGGAAATAGATGGAACTGCTCCCAAAGACCAACCACAAAGCTGAATTTGATGAATTCCACCTGCCTTGGGCTCCTGGGGGAAAATCTTCAAAACCACAGCGCTGCTCTGGGATTTCTGATGAAGTCAGGGCTGGTTTGCCACTGATTTCCCAGAGTAAAGGACTGGGAAAGAATTAAAAAAGAAATTTCTTAGTATTTTCTACAATCCACCTGCATTGCCTTAGAGCTGTTGTGAGAGTTTGGAGCCAAGGCACTGTGGGGACAAAAAACCTCCCAAATTCTTCCGCAATTGGTTTGGTGCTGTTTGTAGGAATTCCCTTTATTCACAGCTCCCCTGTCAGCTCTGTGGGACTCTGTGCCTCCCTCCAGATCCCACACTCACTATTCACTGAGGTCAAGAGCTGTGTTACCTCCCCCAAAATCCACATCTCCCCCAAAATCCACATCTCCTTCAAAATCCTCTCCTCCCCCAAAGTCAGCATCTCCCCCAAAAATCTGCATCTCCCCCAAAATCAGCATCTCTCCCAAAATCCAGGTCTCCACCAAGATCCAGATTTCCCCCAAAATCTGCATCTCCCCCAGAATTCAGTTCTCCACCAAAATCCCCATCTCCCCCAAGATCCACATCTCCCTCAAAACCAGCATCTTCCCCAAAATCCGCATCTCACCAAAATCCACGTCTCCCCCAAAATCCGCATATCCTCCAAAATCTACATCTCCTCCAAAATCCACACCTCCACCGAGATCCAGATTTCCCCCAAAATCCCCATCTCCCCCCAAATCCCC
>VZRL01001506.1:273276-306633 GCA_013397895.1 Origma solitaria
AGATCCAGATTTCCCCCAAAATCTGCATTTTCCCCAAAATTCCCATCTTCCCCAAAATCTGCATCTCCCCCAAAATTCAGGTCTCCACCAAAATCCACATCTCCCCCAAGATCCGCATCTCCCCCAGAATTCAGTTCTCCACCAAAATCCACACCTCCCCTAAAATCCGCATTTCCCCCAAAATCCACATCTCCCCCAAAATCCGCATCATCCCCAAAATCCTCATCTCCCCCAAATCCGCATCTCGGAGCTCTCTCCTCTCAGCTGAAGGTGCCCAATTCCATCAAGGATAAAACCCAGATTTTCAGATGCTGTAACCACTGCATCCTCTGCCACAACAGCAAGGAACACTCTTCAGTACTGGATCCTGTTCAAATGGGTTTTTTTCC
Organism: Origma solitaria; assembly: GCA_013397895.1. Lineage (NCBI taxonomy): Eukaryota > Metazoa > Chordata > Aves > Passeriformes > Acanthizidae > Origma > Origma solitaria. The sequence continues at coordinate 273,666 of VZRL01001506.1, forward strand.
AGATTTTTACTCCCTGGGGACAAAATAATAAAGTAATCGTTATTCAAACACCATCCAGTGAGCCAGGAAAGCCACACTATATGAATGTACCTTAAATTTTAGCACTGTCGTCGCTGGTCCCACACTCAAAATCCTAAATCTGTCCCTGGGATCTCCCACAAACAGATGCACCTCAGGAAATGTCCCCACTGTCACCTGCTCTTGATCTCCCTGGAACACTCACAACAAGAACTGACAGAAAAAAGATTTTCCAGTGCTATTCCAGGGGATAGACATTGGCCAGGAAAGGTGGCAAGGAGAAAATGATAAAAAAACAACTCACAATGACATGGTTTTATCTAAATGGCACAAAAATCAGCTCAGAAATATCCTGACAGGTGCAGGCAGAGTCAGGGGAGAAATGTTATTTTGGAAGGTATTTTCATGCGAGGACACTTTAAAAATGCATTAAAGCCAATTTAAAAAAAAAAAAAAAAAGGATAAAGAGAAAAGTGAGAGGTTTCATCTCAACCATTCTTGCAGCTGCTACTTGTAAACAAACTCAGAATTATTTTATACCTCCTATGGCCCCTGTTTTGGAGGTATTTCCTGTGGTATTTTGGACACCAGGACTGAAAATCTTTAATATCAGTTATTCTGTGTTAACCATTCCTCTATTAATGTGGGGTTTTTTTTAAATGAAAACTAAATGTGTCTGAGTTTTAATATTAAAATTTGTTATAGATTTTGAAAAGGCTCGGTGCAGGAGCAGAGGTCAAGCTTCACTTGTCTTCTGACTGAAGTTCTTGAAAAAAGGGAGAGCACCTTCATTTTATATGAATAAATTAGGGAATTTCAATATAGATATAACAACATTAAATGGATTTTGCCTGAGCACATTACAGCCATTAAATAAATCACTGTTAAACAGAGAAAAAGAGGAGACTTTGAAAAGAAATGTAATTTCATACAACTTCGTGACAGAATCAATTAATCAACCAAGGATAATTTCAGACACTTGCTACAGAGACTATCTAGGGCTAAGACCCAAAAGAAAATTCACTTTTTAGCAGTGCCCGAGTCAGGACTTGACAAATATTGTGTATTTCTTTTTTCCTACAAAGAATCAAATTAATATTTGATCACAACCACGGTATTTGACAAGTCACAACTCTATAATTTTGCTTCCCCTGCAATCCTTACTTTTGTCTCATTTATTTATACTTTTCCTTCTTATTCGATAACATCTTTCTAAAAGAGGGGAAGAGAAAAAAAGCATTGCAATTCAAAAAGCAGCTCTTATAAAATAGTCACTGTCTTTTCACAGAAGCTGAGGAGGTGAGAAGGTTTTTATTTTCAATACCTGCTTAGGCTGTCTCTGTAATTCCTCTCCAACATGATCCTGCTGAGAAAATTCCTTAGTATCTACCTGGCAGAATGGCAAATGACACTAAGTTCCTAAACAAAAATTAAAAAAAAAATCAGATGAGTTTACTCCTCATCAAATTAATTTACTCCTCACCAAATTAATCTTTTGCATTCTATGAATATTTTCTTTGACCTTCTCTGTGTCCTAACAATATTGGTCCTGAACAGGACAATTCCATGACGTGGGGAAAAAAATAAAAAATTGAAACTTGAGGCAACTTGAAAAGTTTTTTTTTCTAAGGAATGTTAGTTGTGGAAGAGGAAGTTTCTGATTTGGCTGGGAAATGTGCTCCAGCTTTGGCTGCGTGCCCTGCACTGCTTTCCAAACCCTGGCAGCTGCAGCATGAGGAGAGACAGGCGAGATAAATAGGGTAGAAACTGCTTAAGGTCTTTGTAAAGTTTAATGAAAGATTTATCTCTTGAGGGTAATGTTCCTTTTTCTTCTTCTGAAACAAGACTTTGATAAGCTCTCGTTGTGCGTTTGATAAATTACGGCTTCCAGTCATAAGTGAGGGAGCGGAAAATGGAAAAGGCCAAAGCGAGGTCTGGTTATCCAAATGTGAGCCACGTCTTCCATAGGAAATATCCACAGGAAGCACTTGGAATAATCTGAATTACAGGAATGAGGATGAAGTGTTGCCCAGTCTTTATTCTATTATTCGATTTTATTTTATTCTATTAAATTTATTCTATTTATTCTATTAAATAAAATAGACATTTTATTACATGTTTGCATCTGGTTTGGAATCAACTTTCAAAAAGAAAACCAAACCAGCAACCACAGCATCACCATAGGCATGGAAAATGGTTTTGGTTTTGCTTTTTATTTACCTTGAGTGCAAAAACTCCTGCAACATCTGGAGGCAACTAATTTACCTGCTCAGCCAACAGCAGGCCACTAAAAGTTTTTAGAACTTCTGTCCAAATAATTAAATGTTTAAGGATTCAGAACAGCCCAAGAAATCAGGATTTTCTATTTCTCATCAATTCATGGATCATCTAAAATATGCTCATTCACATCCCTACAATTTCTACAAATCCTACCCACTCACAGGAGGCAAAAGGGAACTTTTCCTAAGGAATGGGATTATTAATTTTGTTCCCATTTACTCCTAGCTGATTTTATGAATGCTGCAAGGGTATGAATTATTAAAGCTGCAGACCCACAGCCTAATTCCTTTCCAGGACAATTGATCCCTCATTCAGTACTTCCCACCATCGCAGGTAATAAAAGCAATTTAAATTTCTCAAATGAAAGAGAACAGAAATTCTCACTGGGTCACTTACAGATATGTTCAAAGCAGAGAGCTCTTTATGAGGCACGGGGAGACCTTTGAGATTGCACCAAATTGATCCCATATCACAAACACTTTAATTTAATGTACCTTTTGCTGCTGGCTTTTAATGAAGTGATTATAAAAAGGGCATCTCACTTTATTAAGCATTAACCTTGCTGGCAGTTGGGTAAATCAGGAGATCAAAGGATTTGAAGGTCTCGAAATCCAAACGACTCATTTGAAGAAAGGACGTGTGCGACCATTATTAGTGACTATTATTATTATTAACTAAAATCTCATCTTTGCAAGGGAATTTTGTCCTCCTGGAAGGTCTTTAAAGGAAGCTTATAAAATGTGGTGCCTGAAGAGATTTTACAAAAAGTCCAAAGTATTTTTAAATCAAAAAGTACAACATACTTTCAGTGTTTTCTGTGGAATTTGGGTTCTGAAGAAGAAAAATACCACGGGATGGAGTCCATAACATTTATGTCACAATCATACCAACATGGAAGCAAAAGTTTGTCTGCTTTGGATAAATATGTCTGCTTTGGATATAGCTGGGTAAGATAGATGCATAATATTTTTTTAAAAGCATTTAAAATGCATTAATTTAAATAGGACATCAGATGGATAGTAAACATCAGGAATCAGCAAAAAAAGATAATAGACACAGGGAAAAAAACCAAAATCCAATATAATGGCATTTGAACTAAGGGGAAACAAACATAAGAGAGGTCTTTGCTTAGAATTCCGTGACTATTAAAAAAAAAAAAAGAAAAAAAAAAAAAAAAAACCTAAAGCCTAAATTATTTTGATTTTTTTTTTTTTTTTTTAAACTTGGGATTTCAAGTTCAAAAAGCTGTAGCTCCTGGCAGCACTGGAGAAGAGTCCCTGCCTGAATTCACACCTGTCAGGTCATTTTTGTCTCTCCCCTCGGAGCTGGGATGTTCCCTGGGAGATGCGCTCGGGGCTGAGCTCTCCTCCAGCAGGAGATTCCCTGAGCCCTGGGAAGGACAACGCCAGCCTCGTGTCCCCATGTGCCACAGGATGGCCCTAAAATCAAACAAACCTGCAAGGGCAGCCTTGGGGAAATTCTCAGCTTTTTAATTAACAAATTCAGCCCCTGGCTGCCCATTCTGCCTCTGGGCTGGTGTGAGAAAGGGAGAAATGCTCACTCTGGGTTATGTTTGCAGTGTTGGGCCTTCTCCTGCTGATTGGGGCACCTGGAAAAACAGGTTCGGACCTCTACCAGTGCTACTCAAATGAGCACTAATTGCACAGAAGTGTTAATTAAAAATATCCAGAGCTGTGCGTTTAAACGAAAGGTCAAAATCAGTGCGAAAAAACCGAGGCTACAAAAAAAAACCCCTGAGACAAACAAAAACCAGAAAACCAAAAAGCAAACAAAAAACCCCAAACAAACAAACCCAGAAAACAAGCAAAAAAACCCAAAAAACCCCAAAAAACCCCAAAAAACCAAAACAAAAGACCACAAAACCAAAAAAAAACCCTCAAAAAAACCAAACAAAAAAGCCCCCATCTCAACAAGAAGGAAAAAAAAATTATTCTTTGCTGAGGGTGATTTTTCCAAAGGATCCCAATAGGTGTTCCCTAAACGAGCCTATTGAGGCTTTGGATCTCCTGCCGGTTTGGAACTGAGGTCTGAGCTCTGTCCTTGCACGGTGACCTCCCCATCCTTTATCTGAATTCTATTATTGATGAGAAGGTCTCTGTCACTTTTTTCCATGTCCCATCCCAGCCACCACTTGTGGATGGATCTCTATGAATGCAAATAATCCCTGTAAAATTCACAATGGAAAATAAGAGATTTATGTTAATGAATTCTGGACAAAGCTGCCATGTAATTAAGGAGATTGATTTTTTCTTTCCCCTGTGCTCAATTTTGTATTTAACAATAGTATCAGAAAACATTAATTTTGGAGAAACAAAAGAGGAAGCAAAGGGAAAATGGGAAAAGTGACAATCTCATTGTTATCTGAAACGGATTTTATTTTGACAAGGGAAAAAACTTTATCCCTGTCAGCATTAACCATAAATTAATGGTTAATGTTTCAAGCAAGAAACCATTTTGATTGAGAACAACATGCAGCAAAAAAATAAAAATCAACAAAATAATTACAGCCTTTTTATTCTGTTATTGAACAGTTGAAATTATGTTGCCTTTTAAAAATGCTGCCTTCTAACAAGTGGGAAAAGGGGAAAAAAATTAAACTAAAAGAGGAAAGATTTAGATGGGATTTTGGGAAGGAATGGCTCCCTGTGAGGTGGGGAGGGGCTGGGATGGAATTCCCAGAGCAGCTGTGGCTGCCCCTGGATCCCTGGAGTGTCCAAGCGAAGCTTGGGCAGGGCTCGGAGAAGCCTGGGACAGTGGAAAGTGTCCCTTAGTGCTCTCAGTGAGTGATTTTAGCACCGCAGAACTATTTGTATGCAAAAATAACCAATCTGCAGCTTCAAATGTTGGCAGAACTGAAACAGGGAGGGCTTTACACCAGCACAACTCCCCTTTCCCATCCTCCTGCTGCACTGCAGCCTTGGGTGAGTTTATCTTTCACAGAAAGGTTGTGATTGATTTCAATGGTGTAGGACAAAGCTCCCAAAATCAGCTCCACCATCCTTTATTAGTGTGATGAGAAGGAAAAGCATCTTTTCATAGCATGGACTCAGCTTCGGAATAGTTATTGATTTCTTTATTGCTTGTCTGGTTATTACTAAGTAATGATTCTTGTATAATGGGATTATGGAAGCCACTGAACCTTGATAAGATTCTTAAATATCTCTGGCAGAATATTTATAACAGGAATCAAAGGAAAATAAGCTGTCACCATGCAGAATGTCATCCTCAGAAATGATGTAGTAAAGGACAAGTGTTTCTGCCTTCCCAGAGCTGGGGAGCATTCAAGATTTAGCCAAAGTTAGTCCCAGCTCTGCTGGGGGAATTAACCAATAAATTCCCACCTTGGAAACTCATGGGCAGCACCTGAATGGATCAAGGGAAGAAGGGTCACGTTTTGTAAGCCCTAATGAAAAAGTTGTTTCCCTGTTTATTCTCCCTTCGCACATCCAGAAATTCTAAAAAAAGGTTTAAGAAGTTCTGAATGTGCTCAGCCATACACTTGAATATTTTTACAGATGAGTGGCATCTAAGAGGATAATTAGCTGTTAATGCTGTTATGGGGAGGAATAAAAAAGAGAGCTTTGGGATATGGTTACAAACCCAGAATGGTGCTGGGAATGAGGGAGGTCAATCACCTGGGTGCAGAGCACAGCCTGTGGAATTTTCTGGGGCTGGGATCAAATTCTGCTTCTGAAAAGCTCTGGAAAGAGCCACCTGAAGAGAGGAATAGAGAGGAGAGCAGGGATGCAGCCAAGAGGCCCCAAATGTGTGTGAAAACAGAGATCTCACAGCAGTGACTCGCCAGGGTCAAGGTGGAAATGTCCCCACTTCCAACATTTCCTCCTCAAAACTCCAAACGGCAGATTATTAAAATTCTCACTCCAAACTTTTACTCCAAATGAGGGGCAATGAGGGAAAACATCATTAGAAAGCAGGGAAAATACACTTCTAGTCCATTTTTAATTTGAACTATTCAAAAGCAGATGTGATAAGCAGTTCCAGAGCAGTGATTTGCTTCATTAAAGTTTGATTGGGAGGCAAGAAGTCCTGGCAGGACTGGGACGTTGGTGCTCAGGGGAATGCACTGACAGGCACAACTGTCCTCACTTATTCACACACATAACCCTCATGTATAATTAACAGAATTAAAATCTACATCATCCATGAGCAGAAATCTTAACATATTCTAAATTTTTTTTTTAGAAGCGCTACAACTTTGGAAAAAGTTTGTAAGTCAGACTAAAACATTTCCAAGAACATTTCCAACTTCTCCTTTCTATAATTGCAGTACCCAAACCCCAGGTTCACATCCCCTTTCCAGCCCAGTGGCGCATGAATTATGCTCATTAATCTTCTATCTGAGAGCTTTATTACTGTTTGCTGGGTGGGAATTGATGCCATAAAATGCTATAAATTAGAGCAGAGAGCTGGTTAGAATTGCAGCTTTCCTGGGTCTCGTACTGAGGCATATCTGACACCAAAATATCTGCAGAAATATCTGTGTTCACCCCCCTTTAGTAGATTGCTATCAAACCTTTAGTAGATTGATATCAAACCTTTAGTAGATTGATATCAAACCTTTAGTGTTACATATAATATTCATGCCTGAAATGTGGGACAATATTTTTTCGTTGGAATCAACAAGTAAATCACATTCTATCAGTATTTGTTAGCAATGACATTAATCAAAACTAATAAATTTGGGGAAATATCTGCAGCTACTTTTTAGCTGAAGTCACCACAAGATTCTGCATTTGTGTCACAATTATTTTACTCACAGGAGTGTCCTCAGAGGTGCACAGAGGAGCCACCAACTCCTGTTTTTATTTTCAGCCCCATGTATTCAACATAGTGAATTACAAGGCTCTTAACTTGATATTTCAGTGATAAAAGATCAGAGTGTAAGTAAAGAGCTACAAATTAATTCTTTGTCCAAACTGATGAGTATTTCCATGTGTACGCCAAAATATCTCTTATCTGGAAAGGGTTTTTGGCTGCACAATTACAAAAATCAAGTATGCCCAAGTTCTCGAACAATACTGATCTCTCTGCCTGTTAATTTTACCAAAAAAAAACCCCAACTATAATTGGTTCTTTTCTGAGGACAAGGCTGAATCCAATCATCCCTAAAATATTAACAGTGGTACAGATTTAAACAGACATCCCTTCTCTGGATGTAAATGTTTACAAATTCAGTGGTTTATATTTACCATCTCCACTGGTTTTCCAGAATAATACCAAAAAATCATTCCATCATCAGGAACAGGTTAACTTTCCTATCTCCTGCTTTTTCATCTAATTCCAGAGCACAAGCCTGGAATGAGTTCTTGATACAAATTTCCCTCTCCAGACCTTTTTTCCTGTCGTGTATTTTTTCACCGATCATTATAATTCATCCGAACATGACATTTAACTGAAACATGCTTGTATTGGAATAAAGATTTATATTCATCCTAAAAAAAGAGAGAATATTGAGAAAGTGGTTAAAAAACCCCTGATTTACTGAGAAGGGTTCCTTGGACTAATTTATGGGCTAGGGAAGGCAACGTGATCTGTACTCATTTCACACCATTGCAGTGCCAGTTTCTAATACGCTGAATGCTTCAGGGATTTCATTCCTCAATAAATCTTCAGGGTTTTGAGAGATTGTGCCCCAAGTTGCAATCAGTGGGTTTGATGGCTGGTGGGATTACTGTGGGATCACAGGAAAAGCCTCGAGATGAGCCTGGTCCTTCCTTGGGAGGTGACGCTCCGAGTGCTCCACCCCTTCATGCCTTCCCCTTGAAAAATGGCAACTGGACACATTTATTCAAGGAAAAGGCATAAACAGGCAATGAAATCCAAAGAAATAGTGTTTCAGTAACTGCAGAAGATCAGTTTTTTCGAGGAACATGTCTAAGGGGAAGAAATACCATTCTCTGCTGCCAACCTTCCTCTTGCACTTCTCAAGGACAAAACCCAAGCAATTCATCTGCAGATTTCAGTCATTAATCAAGAGACACGATTGTGTGGATGTAGTCTAGACGCTGACAATCTTCTTTGGTTCACACAATGATGGAACAGGAGATCTAAAAATATGTGAGCTGAAACCTTCAAAAATGAAATGTGTCTCAGGCAAGCATTTGGTGTTTCAAGTCAGAGACTCTTTATGTTCCCTTTCCTAGAAATATGTGCTCTCTGCTTCCCTGGATTTGCCCTCGACATCCAAGCAGGACTGGCTGTTTTTCCCTCTTGATGGCCATAAAGACTTAAATTTTGGGGAATGATGAGCTATAAAACACAAAGAAATTTGTCATCCATTTAGTTTGAAAATGTTTGTTTTCTATCTGCTGCACAGAACACTTTCCCCAGTTTGAACCGATTTATCTTTCTCATTAAGAGGGAGAAAAACTGAGATTTCCTTGATTACTGATTTAACAGACAGTGCTACCACTTATGAAAAATGCCAACATTTCACAGGATCAGCAAAATACCGAGCAGATGATGATGAGTGTCCTGTCCTTTTGCATGATTAAAGCGTTAAAGTCTCCTTCACCCTATCATATATAACCTGCATCATGGCCCCTGCAGCCAGCGCTATTTTATAAATTCTGAAAGAGCAGTTCTGGTCACCTGAAAGCCCTGAGAAACAGGAGATCCCTGGCAGCTGAACAAGTTAGAACAGCTCCACAGGGCTTCGGAGCTGTATAAAACACTCTCTGCCAAAGTGCGCCCGATCCAAGGCAAAAGAGCTCTGGGGATTTTCAGCAGGGAAGAGAAGGAGCTGGGAATGGTTTGAAGATGCTGTCCTGGAGCCCAGCCCATCCTGCAGGCTCACCTGGGTCACAAATGCAGTGAGCATTCTGATATCCAGGGCTTCTTCTTCCCCAGAGATGTTTCTGACCCATGGAAAAACTATGTTTGTTGCCTTGGCATATTCTAAAGAACATCAAGAATCGATGGGGTAGCAGGGAAAAATTAAATCAGAGATAAAATTTATGCAATCCTTTCCCATTTGTATCAGATAAAAAATTCATGTATAAGCATAAATACATAAGTCAATGTATAAAACAACTCCTCCTTGACAGGTTCTTGAGATTCAGATTTTGGGACAGGGCTCCAGCAGGGAAAGAGGCGAGCAAGTGATTCTGGAAGAAAGGATGAGAAGAGGAAAGCCCAGAAAACCACCCGAAATAAAGAGAAGGGTGACAGGGTCACAGACTTTCTGTCAGGCCTCTGGTGAGAAAAGAACAGGCCTTGACTGCATCAAAATTTAAATTAAGGCCCGAAAAACCTTCGGCATTGATATTCTCTAAAAAAGCAGGTCATTACAGCTTTCTCCTTTTCAGAAACTAAATATGTGCCTCAGTTACAGAGACGAGCCCCTGACAGATTGCAAACTATAATCTTCATGTATTTAAGATAAATTTAGTTATTTAAATATAATTGTGTGATGCCAAAGATGTTTTCTCATTCTTTTACATCTCCTTTTGCAAGTGACTGTAGGTTTCAAACTAGAACTCTTTATGAAATATGATGCTAAAGATGTCCCTTGAATATGCAATCACAATGCTCTTAATTTGTTTTTGGACTGAAACATTTCACACATTTCAAAGCAAGCTCCAGTTAAATCTGTTAACCAGAAAACTCCTTCTGACACAGTAGATTTCCCAGAAGAATTATGATCAGTGGAAAATGAATTTAGCACAGACATAATTACAAAGTAAGAATTCATCTTGTCAAATCATGTTGAGATTTAAAAAAACCCCAACGACGACACAAAACTAAAAAACCCAAGCTTACGAAGTTCCTCAATCAAATTGGCCTTCTGAATCCACTTAATTACAAATCTTCTGCAGCCATTCCCTGTCCTGTCTCAGCTCCGATACAAGTGGTGAGCAGAGCTTCTGACAGAACAATAGAACTGACAAAACTGATTTTATCAACAAAAATCAACAACTTGGATTTTCTACTTTTGTGTAAAACCATACCAGAATTAAAGGCTTCTCCTTGATTTGCCAGGAGAATAAAAATATGCACAGTCACAACCGGTTGTTAGTTGGTTTGCCAGGTATATTTGTACCCAGGATTCCAAGGATTAGTGGCTTTTATGAGTTAGGAATGTGACTCAAATATCAGAGTCCATAACTCCAGCGAGAGGATTCCTCATTATGACTTTTACAGCAGAACTGTAGAGCTGCTTGAGCCTCTAACCAAGATATTAAACCAAACTTCCTTTCCTTAAAAATAAATTAGTTATTGTATTGTAATACCTTTTATATTTTCTTAAAGCTCAAAAGGAATCTCTTGAGAATAATGCTCGTCATGATGAGAGAATTTTCTGGCCAAATTTAGGTCAGGTTTTAAGATTTGAACAGATCTGGCAGAGTGAAACATTTGGGTTTTTAATCACATCTGTTCAGCAGATAGATCTCATTTCAATTATTCTTTTCATTTCCCAATAAAGGAAGATGTAAGCAACACACAAACCCATTTCCATAACACTTCTCTTCCCATCTTTAAGTGACTTTCCATTTTTCTTATTCCTTGAAAAAATGCAATTGTATTTACTAAACCCAAAACAAACCCAAAACTTAAAGGACAAACATATCTGAACCAAAAATCCTATTGGTACATCTTACTGTCATTACAGCACAAAATTTGGAAAAAAAGAAAAATTCCTTGTTTCCACTTAAGTCCGAGTCGAAGTGACATTTTTACAATCAGAAGTGTCTTGTTCATTTACAAATGTTTCTAGTCTGAGCTTCACAATGTCAAACATTTGTTACTTTTACGCAGTGTGTTCACATTTCATTTTATTACACCTTTAGCGCCTGATCAAAGTTAAATAAAAAACCAAACAAGGGGTGCAGAGCATCCAATTTCTGCTCTTCAAAGTCCTGCAGCGGCTCTGCTTATTGCAAGACAATCAAAGTTACCACAACACTTCAGAATTGTTTATAACTCTGAGTTATTGAACAGGATAGAATAAAAAAGCAGCATTTTATCCCAAAAACCAGAAAGCAGGTGCTGCTGAGGGGAACTCCTGCCAATCCAACCATGGAATACAGATGTTCACTGGCAAAGGCCATTAATCTGCTGCTTGTCCTGACATGATTAAAAAGAAATTTGCAGTGCAGAAATTAATTACTGCAGAAAGCTCCAGAGGCACAAACTGAAGACCCCTGACACCACTGCAATAATAAATGGAGCCCTGAGTAGATAATATAGAGAACAGAGATCCTAAAGCAGCAATCTTTGCATGGTCAGGGGAGCACATTTTATGGGGAGAGAGGGGCAGGATTTGATCACAGCTTCCGAAGGCGTAAACCACAGAAAATGGCTCATGAAATCATAAATATAACACCAACAAGGCACACGCAGAACTGCTCCTTATTCCTGCAGCCTTTGAGCTGGGCTGGAATGGGTGAATGGAGTGAAAGCAGAGCGGCACAACGTAACCATCCGTTTCAGAAAATGTCTTTTTCCACAGGGTCCTGTATCACCTGACAGATGCTTTGTCACAAGAATCCCATTACATGCACAGCACAATTACAGCTATTTTCCCTCGTTTTCAAAATTACATTAATTTCTTTTCATAAAGTGGAACACATCCTGAAGGCCTTGTAAATAAAATGTCTTTCTTCGAAGCAAATAGCTAAGTGGAGTCTTGCCTAGATGCATCTACAATGAACTACAAACTTGTTCAGTGTCTGCTTAAAAGTACAGAGGATGATACATAGATAATGGATCATTTTTGCATCTTTAGTGGAGGGGGCAGGAAAAAAAAAGATAATTTAGTGTTGCTGTGGTAGAAAGGAATTGTTCCCTGTGAGGGTGGGGAGGGTCAGGGCTGGAATTCCCAGAGAAGCTGTGGTTGCCCCTGGATCCCTGGAGTGTCCAAGGGATCTTGGACAGGACTTGGAGCAGCCTGGGGCAGTGGGAGGTGTCCCTGCCATGGCTGGGGTGGCGCTGGGTGAGTTTTAGGTCCCTCCCAACCCAACCCAACCCAACTCAACCCAACCCATTCCATCACTGTCTCCTGTGAGAGGGAATGAGCTCTCCCTCCTGGATCCCACACCGAAGATCAGTGGGATCTGCATTCCCTGTCTCACCTCAGGCCTTCCTTAGCGGATTATTCTCATTTCCAGCTGTTTCCACACATTTTGCCTCAGCAGAAATTCAACATTTTGGCTGCAGAGGACAATCACGATCTGCTCAGCTTTAGCCTCAGGCACGTGGCCTTTCCTTTTAATATCTTCCCTTCTCGTTTCCAGAAGGAATGGATTAATGAGAGGAACACCTTCCCTTTTTCCAGCAGAAGCAACTTCCAGAACCATTCCATTATTGCTCCTATAACCCATTTTTTACACCAGCCATCATAAAAATTTCATCCTTCCCCCATTTACTACAGGCCAATGTAAAGATTTATAGCAGTGATTCCATAATGGAGATATTAACAGAGAGCTGCAAAGACATCACAGGGGCTGAGCCATCCATGCTTTACATCCCATTTTGAACTGAAAAAATACCTCCGTTTTTAAATCTATCAGTGTTCTTCTTTTAGGAAAAGGAAGGGTCTTAATCAATAACCTGAATGTTCATAAATCGACATGGAAACGCTACCACAGTTTCATAAATTCAAGCATTTGTACACAGAAATATTTCTAGTAACTGGAAAAGAAATATTGGTGTGTTTGAAGTTATTGTGTTTATACTAGAATGAAAATTCTAAAATATTCTGTAAGACAGAATAAAAACTAATGTTGGATCAGAGAAAAATATTTTAGCTCTTCCAAGGGATTTCTTGATAACCTTGACAACCTTATTCTCTATGAATAACATATTATGTGTTTGCATTTTAAATAAAACCAGCCCCAGAACAGGTATGGATTGGGTTTTAAAAATGCTAGAAACACTTATTCTGACACCTCCAAAATATTTCTAATTCCTGCATTATATATTTGACAAAACTAATGCTCCTGTTCAAAACTCCCTTTCTTTCTGGGTGAAACAACTTAGTTGAAATATCCCTATTTTACACCCAATCTGCTGACTGTCACTCCCAAGTATTTAAAATTTCCTTTAAAATGGCTTCTAACCACCACATCAAAAAGCACTGATTAATACCTGGGAGAACAATTTCCATCATTTCTCACACAACGCAACAATTTGAAAGTAGGTTACATTTTTTGTCTTTCAGAACTTGCCCAGTGCTCAGTGCCAGGAAGCCCAAAGGAGTTGGGTTTGTTCCTTTATTTACAACCAACAGCACTTTGTGCCAAGGGAGGAGAAAACCTTCCAGGAGGATTTGTGGGGTAAGGAACCACAGCACAGGAGACAGGGAGGAGAGTTTGATCCGCGGGAAAAACTGAAATCCAACTCCTCTGTAAATAATAAAAATTCATATATCTGACGATGAACAGAATTTCCTCTTTAGAGACTCAGAACCTCAAACAAGCTGAAAAATGTGGTGGGAAAAAGACACAGCAGGAGTTGAAGGGGCAGGTTTAGGAACAAGGCTCAGAAACTGATGGTTTCTTGGGTTTTGGCCTTAAAACAGCTCTTAAGGACAGAGCCTTTAAATGCCTGTTAAGCCTTGCTAACACGCAGGACTTGAAAATGTTTTCTCCATTTTCCTTCTGTTTCCATCACAGATCCCACTCCTTTACCATCAGCTGGGCAGATTTACAGCCAGCAAAAATCAGGATATTAAGGGGAAAGAAAGGGTGAACACCTACAGGAGCTACAGATGCAGCACTCACTATTCAAAAGAGCTCAATTCTCTTCTCTCTCATTCTTTCTCCATTTCATATAATTTTGCATATGTGCAATTTTGCATTCTCCTACAAAATTTGTTAAAATTAACTTCAAATTTGTCCTTAACAGCATCATTTATACTGCTGGGTGTATTATTTTTCTTTGGCCTGAAAGACCATTTGCTGTCCCAGTTTTCCAAAGTCTTTGCTGGAGCATTCTGTGAAAGAGAGAAACAAACTCTCCATCCTTCAAAACTCCAGCGATGTTGCACATTAAAAAATTATATGTGTTAATCAATAAAGTGTGAAAGGGCTGATGAAACAGACTGCCTTTTTCTGGGACAGTAATTTTGCTCCATGAATTATTTATCAAGGCCTACGAAGCAGAAGCAAAAAAAATTGGAAAGCACAGAGCTTACCTTATCACTCATCATCTCGCAAACAGCCACAATGAAACTATAATCATTTGCTACATGCTGGGACATCAAAGAACAATGAAATACCCTGGCATGTAAAAATGTATTTTAATATATTAAAGAAATTAGTCCCTGGTGAGTTTCTGTGTTTCTTTCCTCCGAGAGCCCAATGCCATTTTTGCTGACAAAATGAGAGTTTCCTCAGAGCTGCCTCGCCAAGGAGAAAAGTTGGAAGTGAGATGTAAAAGGTTGACTCTGCAGATGATTTCAGGCTCGTGGTAGGCAAAGAAAGGTGAGCTGGAAAATGACTTCCCAGAAGTTGTGCAGCAAATGGCCACAGCTTTTAAGCTGATTATTTATATATGATGGGAACTGTTAGAGGGAACAAAATTAAAACAGTTTATCAGGGTTTGGACTTGGCTTATTTTTTTTTTTTTTTGGTAATAACTCAATTCTGTATTTCACGTGTTAAGGAGGAAAGCTGAAAACAGCACATTGTTAATACGGATCCCTCTTTTTTCTGATATCTCTAATAAAAATAACAACCTGGCAAACTAAAACACCTCTGAAGTGCTGGGGTTGATTCAATTTTTCTCTCTACGTTTCCTGTGTTGTTGTTTTTTCCCCCACAGGTCTCAGGTCAGAGGTTCTGGGATACATTTCTTATTATTCCTGACTTTAAACTAAAGGTACTGCTGGATATTATAAATATAGACACAAACAAGACATAGAAATTATTATTTGCATACAAACACAAAACTGACTTCCTGAATAACAACCAAAAAACCTTATAATGTTTCTGTATTGGCTTTACAGTAAGCTGGGAATATTCTCCTATTGATAATTTCTGAATCAAGAAATGCAAATTTGGCAATGCCATAATATCTCACATATGTGCATTGATTTTGCTTTAGAAACCCTGAAAGTATCAAAAACATTGCAGCATGCAGATTTACTCTTTTCTAAATAAAATTCTTGAAGTAATTAAAAAGCCTCTGGGTTTGTAAGGATATTTACTGGACTTTATTAAGCAAGCTGGCAGAGGAAAAGTAAAAAAAAAATCCCTTTCGTATTCCCTGCCAATGGTTTATTTTGTATCAAGGGTATATTAACTGCATGTTTTTCTGTTTGAATTTCAATTCACTATTTATAAAAGACAAGAAATTCCTTTATATATATATATATCTATATACCTCAAGACAAGGCACCAAAGAAAATAGAGATTATGTAAAGCTGACGTGGTTCCACATTTGGCGAGGCAAACTTAACAATTCTTTGGATCCATACATTTAATTTGGGATAATGGATGAACAGCAAATATCAGAGCAGTTTGCTGGGGCTGTGCTCCCTCCGTGCACTCAGATTTGTCACTGTCACACTCACTCACATCCAACGTAGGCAAGAAAGGACCCTGCCGGTGACAAAAAGAGAAATAAAAGCTCAGCTGTGACACTGAGGAGCTGGACAGACTGAAGGAACACATTTCACTTCCCAAAAAATCACATCTCAGGGTCAAAGCGGGTGAAAGAAGAAAGAGAAAGGAAAAACTTTGGGCAAAAGTCCACCTTGGATTAAGGAAGGCACAGTTACAACTCAATCAACTGGAGAAGAACTGGACTTGGGCCCAGCCTGAGCAGCCCAGGGGGAAAAATATTAAATACAGTTCTTTTAAGGCTCAAACTCTTGGCACACACAACGATCATTTCATCTCTTTGCACCTCATTTTTAAAAACTGAATTTATCCGAGGAAAAAAATACTTCAGACACAAAGATAAAATCTGCCCAAACATCTGAGGCTCTGCTGTTTGTATCACTGCACAGCAGCCCTGCCTTGGGCACTGTTGGGCTGTGGATCACAGGGGCTGAGCACGGCTCTCACACACAACTCTTGTGAGGATTTGGGGACACTTGGGCATCAGATGGGACTGGGATCCCATCACAGATATATTCAGAATTAAATGTGGCATTTTTTAAATCCTTTGGCATTTTAGTTCTGTCTCTTGCTTCATATTGCTGCCTGTAATCAGAGGGGGCTAATTAAAATCACCTTGAATACGAGTTCTGCCCGACCCTCCTGAGCTCAAAGTCGAGGCACAGCCACCAAATTTACCCTTCTGGAGCAACGGTGAATATTTATAGTTATCTTTAGAACCCTAAGATGTTCTTGAGATCAGTTTTTGCAGATCTCTTGTCTTTTCCTGGATGCTCAAATTTCCATTACAGACACAGCTTTGGAAGGCACCTCAGTGGAATTCAGCAGCCCAGAGTAGATTGGAGAAACTTCCATGGAAAATTCTCCTCCGGCACAATCTTCAAGCTCATCAATCAGCTCTGAGACAAGGCTAATGTCATAATTCACCTTTCCTTTACTTTTTGTGCCATTCAGGAATTGTTTGCAGGAGAAATCCGCATGTCATTCCAAGTGGGACTGTCAGCCTGGGACTCTGGGAAATTCCTGCCAAAATTCCCTGCTCTGCTGCCTTCTTTCCACAAGATCCCTCCTGAAAAGTTGCTGATGAAGTTGCTGAAGGTTCTCATGACAATAAAATTGGGTTTGTGACAACTCAATGTCACCCCGCATGAACACGCTATCAATATTTCCCAAACACCGAACCAGGAAAAAAAAAAGGATCTTGTGCAAAAAACACCTCCAAAGAGGTAATTCTGAAGCAATCCCTGTTTAAGTTTCAGAAATAAGCACAATGTTATAAAAAGCTATAGAAAAATGTGGCTGCATCCCTGAAAAACATGAGCTCATTCATCCTCAGCAGCAAACTGATCATCTGCTCATCGTCTGACAACTCCAAAAGCCAAACTGTCCATTTAATGTGATGGATCCAATAACTTTCAGCTGTACTGAGACAAAATGATGAGAAAAAGCTTTAAATGCCACTTCAAGGATTTTTAGTCTGGATATTCACCACTTATTTTAACATTCCCTTTCATTTCATTACCTTCTACTGGGCCATCCCCTTTTTTCCCATATTTGTTTGGGTATTTTTTGCATTTATTCTTTAATTCTAAACAGATATTTAATACTCAGAGTTGTGGAAAGTGTCCCTACACCTTTTAAATCCTAAGTTACAGAACTCTAATTCCATATTGATCTTTGTGGGTCCCAACTCAAAATTCCATGATTTTGAGAATCCACTGTCAATTGGAACATAGAACTACATTTATATATGTTTTTAATCGATGCTGTAACATTTGTTTTTCCTTCCCCACCAATTGAACTTTGTTAGTGTTGTGCCCTGCTTGGTGTTTTGATATTTTTCACCGAGGATTGTGAAGCACTTATTCCTAAAAAATGAGCAACATTTCCCACTGGGCACCGACAAAATGCGCAGAGACATATTTTAATTGCCTATGAATATTCAAACCCTCATTATTGTTACTGGTTTATAATTATCATATTCCCCTGACAGAAACATGCAGCACACAATAAAAAATGCAATCCATTAAAAATGTTGACATTCGTGTTCAACAGTTTTCCAGGTTTTTTTCCCTTTTTTATTAACTAGCAGGCTCTTTATCTTGGCTATTAAAATCATTCCTGGAAGGCACTTTGTTCCAAATTTAGCACAGTGAGTTTCTCCTGTAAAAAGAGTTACAGCAGTCTGGATAGGCTTTAACAGAGTTGTCTGTTACAGCGTGCCTTAAAAATTATGCAATATCACCAAATTCCATGCAATTCTGTGGAAATGCACTTTTCAGGAGCAGAGTTCCCCTCTGCAGCTGAGATTCCTGCCTTTACAGCACATTGTCCCACCAGAGACCAGCCCCTAAAATCTAAAATAACTTAGAAATGAACTGTATTGAGGTCTCCTGATTCACCTGAGGAAATTACTGTCAAAGCTGCCCAAAAAACTGAGCTTGACCCTGAGCTTTAATTGTTTAAGTTGTCAGTCTTGGTCAATTTTGGGGCTGTCACCTGTGCCTGAAGGAGCTCGTTCCTCCAGGAATTCCTTTCACAGGGAAGAATTTGGTGAATTTGGAAAATGAGGATCAAGTCTTATCATCAACTTCATCCAGGATACATTGGATATCTTGAATCTCAGACTGCAGCACAGCCAGGCAGGAGGGTTTTAGGATTTACAGTCTCTCCCCTTTGGAGCTGGATTTTCATAGCTCAGGCAGCTGAAAATGGAGCTGCTGAAATCAGGGAGGAGCATGGATATTTAATAAAATTCGAAAGCTAATTAATGGCACAGACAACAACTTGTGGTTGCTTCCAAACCAATGGCACTTCAAATACGGAATGGTTTGGGTTGGAAGGGACCTTCAAGAATATCTCCCCCCAACACCTCTGACCACGGGCAGGGACAATTTCCACAAGATCTGTTTATTCAGAACCTTCTGCAGCAGGACAAGGTGCAAAATAATTGCAGCAGAATGTGAAATATAACATAAGGTCCATCAAAACATAGACCATTCATAGAAAATATTATTGGGGGCAGGCCATGGCAATCACTCAATACAAGGAGTTGGTTCTGCAGCATAAGAAACAGAATAAACTCTGTCTGTTATTCCCCAGCAAAATTTGGAATTTCCATTTGCAAAATATTAGGAAGGAGTAATGAGTAGAAGTAGCGTTTCTATGCCACAGAAAATGAATGACTCCAAACTGAAATTATGCTCACAATTTGGAAACACTGGCTGTGGTTATAACAATATTTCTAGGATCCGAATTAGGATGCATCAGCTCAGGCACTTTTCCCTGTAGTCTAGGTTTAGACAGAAATCAGACTGTGGCCATTTTTTCCAGCCCAATAAGGTGAATCAAATCATGCCAGAATACTAAACTGTCTAATGAAAAAGGATGCAGAGTCAGACAATGATCCATATTTAGCACTGATAAACCAGAGGATGATACCGCTGAAGCATGAATTAACACCTGAGGCATTTTATTTCACTGAAAATTGAAAATTATAATCTTGCTATTGTTAAAAGCAGATGGCAGAGCGAGAGAAAACAGAAATACAAAGGAGCAGATGTGGCAAAAGGAACAAGAAAGGCCCTGCATTTCAAACAGAACTAAGATATGAATTTATTATGTCGTTTCTGCTGAGTTCTACTAAAGGAGAGTAAGGCAAACTGCCTCATATTTCATGAAGGAAAACAAAGAATACTCAGAGAGGAGTTTTCCCTAACCAGATTTCTGGGAGGCAACAATCGCAGCGAAGGAAGAGGCAAGGCTGGCTTTTAGTGACAGGAACATTCACAGGGAATTCTGGAATTGTAAAGTAGGAGAGAGTTTAAAAACCAAGAGTCAGGACATTTGATAGGTTACTTTTCAGACCCGGAACGGAATTCACTTCTTTTTTTAAGCAAGGATTGGAAAAGTCACCAAAATACTTTTAGGAGACAACACAATCCTGTGGGTAGTGGGAACTGGAATATGGAGCAAGGCTCTCTATAAAGCCATATATCTTTATACTAAATAAAACATCAGACATTTCTTTAAACATTGCACAATTTATAAATCTTTTGTAATCTTTCTTGGTTTTTATTTTTTGCAAAGGCTCGATTGATGTTTTAGGGGAGTTTTGCAGCTGCAGAAAGTTCTCCTCAACTCATTTCCTCCAGACCATCCTGAGCACAAACCCCGTGTGAAACAGCATCAGAGATGGATTCTCCACTCAGAGCCTGTGTTTGCTGGAATTCTGTTTATGTACAATTGTTTGGCTTTATTTAAAGAGGTTTCTGCCAATATTCATCCATCGAGCAGCCCACTCCTGAGTGCGTACAGACGCAGTGACACTTACAGTGACAAGTGCAATCTCTGTTATTTAGCTACTGACTTGCTCTTTGATAAGACAATAAATCTCCCTAAGTGCTCTTTGAGCAATCAATTGATTCATTAACGAGTAATAAATGCTTTTAAAATGCAAATTAAATGCCAATCTCAACCACCTGTTTAAAATGTTAGCCCTATTTTACATGGGCCAAAGTACACAATTTGTGTTTCTGTGCTTTGGGTAAGCCTGAATTTAAAATAAAGGTTTAGCACAGGAACACTCTGAGGGGTTATTTTGCACAAGGTCTTTATTATTGGCCTTAGAGACAGAAAAAAGGAGAGTAAAATCCTATTACTGAGTGAATAAGGCCCCTGCAAGCATGAGAAACTCTGAGTCGATGCATTTCTCGACAGTCTCAAGATACTGATCACCTAATTTGAAAAAAACCCCAGAAAATAAATCCCATGAAAACGAACAACAAACTCCCAGCCAGTCCCAGTACATCCAGTGAGGAAGAACAGTGCAAGGAGGATCCTGACTGCAGTTGCACAAGTTTAGATCTGCGCTTTTCCCTTTCTCCAGCTCCCAGGGATGGGATGCAAACCAGGGTCCGGTCCCAGCACTGAATATCTTCATTTTTATTAACGTTCTTTTATTTTAATTCAGCTTTTTGCCTAAAGCGGAGCCAAAAATCTCTTGTGCTTCCATAGGATTCTCCACCTTCTAAGAACGGAAATCTATGAAGAGATCATTGGGGGATTTTGTGCACCAATTCCTGGAATTCTGTGCCCGTGGTGCTCACAGGAAATGAGGAAATGAACCATAAATGTTTTATTTACAAACATTGTGCAGCTCAGCTGTGTCCCACCAGACAGGACCCCCACATTCCTGTCCTGAGATAAAGAGTTACCAAAGCTGATCAATCCCAATACAAACAGTTATCAAAGCTGATGAATCCCTGCGATGACCTCAAAAGCTCTGAAAACTTGAATTAGAGCTGTTGAAGTGAATCCTATAGGGTTTATATGAATAATTTCTTACCCACTAGTGATCTCATAAATTTTTTGACAATAATGTTTTCATGCTACTTTGCTACTGCTTAGCTTTTCAAACAGTACACACTGAGTAAATTATTTACTGTTTTTCCAGCAGCTAGTGGATTATTTTGGTTGGAATAATTGTTTGCATGAATTGGCTGATCTGTTCTGCAGGGAGGCTCTGTGCCTGACTGGGACCCCCATGGGACACTTCAGGGGAGCTCTGTGGGACAGGGACACCACCTTAGTGTAATTAACACAGATAATTATCTGCCTTGGAGGACAGTGATGTCATCATTTTCTTTAAACAGGTTAATGATGAGTTTGCTCTGATAATGCAAAAACACAACCAAACTTTGAATGCAGAAAAAAACTAAAAATGTCTAAACAGAACCCAAGAAACCTCTGATGTGTCACCCTCTGAACAAAGCCTTGGCAGCAGCAGCGTCACTGAAACATTTCCTGATGAGGCAAAGCCATCGAGGAAAGGGTGAGTGGGACACTTGCATTTTTTTCCTCTCACTTTCAAGACTAAAAATATGACATCTACAGAAGCACGTTATACCCCACTGCCTAACACGCCTATTAATATACAAAAATTAATTTATTCAGCACAAAAAAAAAAGGAAAAAAGTAGTCCCAGGACTTCCTAATAAATGTGTTACTTCCCAACAGCAGGTGCAAAGCTACATAACACCGATGCACACCAAGGCTGGCAGGCTCCCAGCTGATAAATTATCCAAATTAGTCTGGGCAGTTTTAGCACATCTGGAGCATTTAGAATTTACCTGGGAACTTTCATCCCCAGATCATGTTCGTGTGTTTATGAGGAGTGCCTGGCACACCTCAGTGAGAGTCAGGTACTGCAGCACAGCAGGTACGAGTGAACTTGGAAGAAAAAAACAAAACAAAACAAAACAAAACAAGCAAACAAAAAACCCAAAAAACCCCCCCAAAAAACCACAAAAAACCCGCAAACAAACAAAAAACCAAAACCAGCCAAAAAAACCCAAACACACACACACACACAAAACCCCAAAACAACAAAAAAACAAACCCAGACAAAAAAAAACCCAACAAGAACAACAACAACAACAACCAAAAGGGAATGCACATTTAGAATACTACAAAGTGAATTTTGGATCCTTAAGGTCCTCTCCAAGCCAAACCAATCGGGGGTTCTCTGATTACTTCACTTTTTCTGTCCTTTCTGCAGCAACCTGACAAAGGGCAGCCCCCATGGCCTCCCCATGTATTTCCAGAATGTTCCTGCCCATCCCACCCTCTGCAGTCAGGATAATTTTGAGGAGAGTCACTCCATTCTGGTCTGTTCACCACTCTGCTTCCTGAGCCCTCAAGGGCTAGGCTATAACAAGAATAAATTGCAGATAATAATCAGGTAAATTATAGAAAGCCAGCATTGTATTTATAACTCTAATTATGAAAACATGGAGTTGTATTTATTACTCCAATTTGATTGTTTTCATGACTTAAGTGGCCATTAGAATTCAACATCATTTTGTACTTATGGGAGCAAACTGCTGATATTAGTCAAACAACAAGAGGCTGAGCTCATGAAATGGCCTAAATTATCATCCTGAGCTTGGAATTGGCTTTGCTCACTCCTCTCACCCTGCTCTAGATGTTTCTGTATGCAGATTTTTTTATGTTTACTCATTGCATGAGTGCACACCCTAATTGTTTTACTGTCAGTTTAATACACACCGTTTTGTTCCGTGGATTAATTCCTTCTATCAGATGTGTTTCCCTCCATTTCAATTATTTTGCAAACCTCACACAATCAGCCCAAAGATCAAAGACCTTGTATTCCATCCTGGACAAACGACTCAAAACAAAATAACCCAAGAAGGAGAAGCAGAGTCCAAGAGAGGCAAATCATGTTTGTCATGAAGTGCTCAGCACATTATTTTGTTTAGCTTTTCTGGAGTAAATATCTTTGCAAAAGCTAATGAATTCGTTTGCCATTATTCATATCAAACAGCTGAATTTATTTGCCAAGAGAAATGGATGTTGGGCTCTGCTGCAGGACTGAAGAGGGAGCTATCGACCAGGAATGGCTCCAAAATGCCACTGAGGATAAAGATATTCCCAGAAAGCTTTTCCGTCTGTTAGCATAGCTGTGATACTGATGGGCAATGGCTCATTAATGATCCTGCGGCTCTGATGGACACAGGGCTGCCATCCCTCGGCTCGGGTGCTTAACTTGTGTTCAGATTGTTGGGAGTCACATCCAAACAACGCAGAACGTGAATTTATTTTGGGATTGGTCTGAGCTCTGCTCAGCACAGAGAATGATCAGTGCAGTCGTGAAAATCCTGAAGCAAAGTTTAGGAAGCGTTTTCATTTAAGGCATATTTAAAACAATTTAATATAATACCCTGAGCATTTCCTGAGGAACAACAAACCCTACCAGGGTCTTTGGATTCTTATTAAACTGTGAGAAATTATCAATTGAAAGGGGTGGGGTTACAAATTTTAATAAAAATTTTTGAACACAATTAATTTCTATTCACATATTCAGCTAAAGTTACTTTGTCCATGACATAGTAAACTTTTAGATGCCGAATTCATCACAGAATTAGATGACAGAGACCATAAAATTCACAGCTAAGTGTGGAACCATTGATGCAACCACCCTTTCCTAAAAAAAACCAACAAACCAAACCTGAACTGATGATTAAAGATTTAAAAGACTCCAAAAGTATTGTCTGACCACCAGAGGGAGTTCAGATTGTTCCACAAATGTACTGATATTACTGAGAGTGACTTGGGAGAGCTAATTAAATAGAAAACCTAATTTAAAAAATAAATAGTAAAAAAAAATAAAAATCAAAGAGTGAAGAAATCCCCCTCCTTATATCAGGAAATTGTATTTCTGAAGATCAAAGAAATAGGAGAATCAGATAAAAAAATATTACACTTTCAATTCTGAAGCTGTGATTAAGATGTTCCCTACTGATTTAAGGGAGAATTCCTTTGTACAGAAAACAAATATTTCAGATAAATTTGCTGCAAGTTCACATTGTGGTCCAATCCTATCTGCTGCTTATCATTCCAGGCCTTATCTCCAGCTGGATGTGCTGGGATAAACTCAGGGCAAAACCAGAATTGGAGTTTTCCTCCTCGGAGCTCCAGGATTTATCCTTGGGGGTATCCCTGGCAGCCTTTAATGGGATTTATTTGTGGGGAGTCCCAGCGGATCCCCAGCGCTCTGAGCAACAAATTCCTGTGTTTCACACACCGAGGCCCAAGCGCTGCAGGGAGGGAGAAGCAGACATGAAAAAGCAGAAAATTGTGCTGGGGACATCGGGGAGGAGTTAATTCCTAATTCTTTTACAGCAACAGCAAAGCCTATTTCCTTCCAGTGGCCACAGCACAAGAACACAGGAACAGAGCTGGAAAATGATGCCTTGAAGAGGAAGTAACCCAGCAGATCCAAACTAAAAACCAATTCAAATCTCAGCCCACAGCACAGCATCATGTTTTATGGATAGGCCGTGGATTTCACTGAGAAGCTGTTCCAGAAATGGTTTTCAAAGTTTAAGAACTATCACCACTATGAACAACTCAGTACACACAGCTTAATGGGCTCTGTTAATAAAAAATAATTCCTCTATACACAGAAAGATCTATCCTTCTGAAAATTTATATTAAAGAACCTAGAGTTAAGATATGGGAATGCCATGAAATATCTCAAGGGGAGAAATAGGAATTTTCTGAGTTAATATCTACTCTCTCCTCTTTTTTTCTTTTAAGTTGCATGTAATATTTTTAAAAAAATCTCCCTCTCCAAGTGTTAATCATCTACAGGACACCAAATAAATATTCACTGCCTCCTGAATAAGAAAATTATAAGAAAATTATTTCGTCTTCTACCACTTTTTTGTAGTTCTCACTTCAGTGTCAGAGTGGAAATAAAGAAATAATTCATTTGTTAAACTGAGAAGGTGCGTTTTTGCAGTCACAAAAGAGGACAGGAGTACCGTGACTCAAGATGGAATTTCAGATATTATCTGTTCCCCCAGAAACTAATCCAAAGCAAAGAAAATTAACAATATTTTTTTTCATTAAGCAGCCTCATGATACCTTTCTCAGTACAGGTCCACATGACAGTTGCTTTTAAACCCAATGATTGTATTCTGCAATTATTATCCCTTTTATTCAGGGCAAAGAAAAAATGATGAACATTTATTTATTCTGTTTCACTCTTCTCCTGGCAAGCATCTGGAGGAATGTTTTCCTTTGTCATTACAGTGTTAGGCCCCGGAGTTTCCTGTTTGGTTTTGGACTGCAAACATTTCCCAGACCATCTCTGATACGTGGGCCACTCTGAGCTCTGCAAATATTGACACCAGCTGGATTTTCTCAGCAGAAATGGTGGTGGAGAGCATGAAATCCTTACGAAGCCATTGTCCAGCCTTTAAAAGAAAATGTTTCTGTGTCCTGAGTTTAACCTATTCCGCCAGACAGGGAAATGGTGTTAGAAAATCAAAGTGGAGTGGAATTGCTAACCTTGCTCTTGTCCCTGCAGCACTAAGAGAGTCAACACAGCACAGAATAACTCATGGCCTCGGCCAGGCTCGTGGCCCAGAGGGTTCACTGCTGGTTTGGATTTCTCCCTTTTAGACACAAAAATCATGAAATGTTAGCCCTGGCATATAACTCACAATCACAACGCTGTCAGCGCTCAGAGTTGGGGGCTGTAAAATTTCAAATTTTCTCTTTGACAGTGAAAGAAGGAAGCCCTGAAAAATGATGGATTAGTGCTGGCTGGAGTTTTCCAGAGATGGGAATGACATTGAGCGGCTGGAGCAGCTCCAGGGAAGGGAACAGAGCTGGGAAGGGTCTGGAGAGTCAGGGATTTGGGGAGGGACTGAGGTGATGCCTTAAGGATTTTTAGCTTTTAATTTTCCTGTATCTGGAGTTTTGGTGTGTAGCTCTAGGCCCCATATAAAGTGCTAAAACTTCTGACCCCAGCATTTTAGACAAAACAATTCCTCTCAGAAAATCCAAGGACACTTCGCTGCCTCAGAACCCCAAAATATGGAACCAACAGTGAACTGGGGGAGCAAGCTTGGGGTGGTTGACATCATCACCTGAAGGTGTAATTGGAGGATTGAGGCTCGATTTGTTAATGGACAGAACTTATAAAATGTGAAGAACTCGTGACTCGCTGTCCATTTTGGCGTAGCCTCTTGAGCAGGCTCTGTCTGCCCTAAAGACCTCTAATAAATTATTCTGCTTTTTATTCTCCTAACTTTGTCTGCCTTGTTTTAGTCAGAGGGCGCTGGGAAAGGGCTCAGCCTGGAGCAAAGGAGGCTCAGGGGAACCTTGTGGCTCTGCACAGCTCCTGCCAGGAGGGGACAGCCGGGGGGGTCGGGCTGTGCTCCCAGGGAACAGCGACAGGAGAGGGAGAGGCCTCAGGCTGGGCCAGGGGAGGCTCAGGGTGGACAGCAGCAGGAATTTCCCCATGGAAAGGGTGGGCAGGGATTGGAACTGCCCGGGGAGGTTCGGAGTGCCCATCCTGGAGGTGCCCAAGGAATGGCTGGAGGTGGCACTGAGTGCTCTGGGCTGGGGATGGGGAGGGCATTGGGCACAGCTTGGACTTGATCCCAGAGGGTTTTCCAGCCTCAGAGACAGTGGTGCTGTCAGTCCTTTAATGCCACCCCAAACTCAGAGACGACCCCATAACACCTGGAAACATTCCTAGTCTCCAGCTGCACACACAGCCTGCAGTGCTCTGGCCCATCTGTATAAATGCTGTCATGTTTAGAGAAAACACAGATTTCCTTAGACCCAAAGGCTGTTCTTAATAGAAATTTTTAAGAACAGGTTTTGGTGAGCGATTCCTAACAAATTATTAGTTTCAGCCCTAAGTGGCTCAGTTATAGCTTTCTAATAGCAGCCTTTCTTTCAGATATTAATCCAAACATGTTTTGCCTCACTATCAAAACACATTAGAAGGGAATTTGCATAGGAATAGGTCAAAGTCGTGCCTCATTGTTTGAGACCTGAATTGTGCCTGTGACAATGCCTGACACAGATGCCAACCACATAAAAAAAAATAAAAATCAATGGGAGCAATGACTCATTTCTGAATTGCCAGTTTGGTTCAGAAATCACTGATTACTACTTCTCCAACAAGGTATTATGGACTATTAGCGAGGATGTTTCTGACAGGTTTACAAGGCTTCCAGAAAGCTGATAGCACTTGGTGTTGCTGCTCCGTGCAGAGCTCCCCATTTTTTATTTTCCCCTCGTATTCCAGGACTATTTGAATTATGCCTCCTTCCACTGCTGACTTATTTTGAAGAATTTAAAGGCGACTCCAAGGAGCAGAAGAGAGGCTGGATTTGTGCTGCTCCAAACCCTCATCAGACTGATCTCAGAGGTCGATCTCAGTCATTGTCCATCTGTTGGAAAATATACCAGTTTAAAAATTTTGTATGACTTTAGTCAAAGGCTTTGTTTGTCTTTACCCCGGGAAAAGGAATTTTAAGTTTCTTTTCAGGACATTGTTCTGGCAGGTGAGGTCTGATGAACTCAGCACAGGGACAGAGTGGAGCAGCCCAAAGATCCCCAGAGAGATAAAAACCATCCATGGAACATGAACAGAACATCGGTGGCCATCTCCAAACATCCACCCCAGAGCACCTCTGACAGAGCTGGAGACATCTCCCCGGAAAGGGCTGATAAGAAAATTGAAAAATGAAGATCTAATTTACATCGGAGGGGAGGGGATTCGGATCCAATGGGAAACTGAACACTGAGGGTTGCTCAGCTCTGGACCAATGAACTTTGAAACAATGCATCTCTATGGGTTTTGACTGTATAAAATTTGAACGAATATCCTGTAAAATGGGTGCGTCATGGAATGATTCTCTTTGCACACCCGGGCTGTGTGTGGATGAGATGATTTCTGTGGCACATCCTGGCCAGAACAACATCCTGGCCAAATAATAAAGTAATGCCTTGACTCTCTAACATTAAAAATGTTTCAGGAGGGTTTTTGTTTTTCCCACAGTTTTGGTGACACATCCCTGCAGGCCACTCTCACCCTGCTGTGTGTGCAGGAGAACCTTGGTGAGGGAACACACAGCAGCTGCAGAGACATGGGAGGGATGTCAACATGCTGCTTCCCACCGTGTTTTAATGTGAAAATGTTTGTGCCAGGAGCATTTGAGGGAACTGCAGCTAATTACAGATTATAATAGGTGGATAAATGGGAATGAGATGCTAAGCTGAGCGCGGCCTTGGCAGCTTTTCCCATTTCCATGGAAGGCTGGATCACTCCTGACACAGACCTGACAGAGCAGAAACACAGGAAGGACAGGCAGGGACCAAACTTTGGGTGGTTGCGACTCCCTGGACCTTCCCTGTACACCTACGTGCGTTCTCTCTGAAAATTTAATTCACCAGGATGAAAACTCACAAAAAGAAGTGATGAATCACCTGCTTTTCAAATGCTAAGATATCTTATCTGGCACTAAGAATGGAAACATCTGCTCATCACATATCTAAATTTTTGCTGATAAATATCTGTCGCGTGCATGGTTGCTAACAACTCTCATTTTTGGACATTGTTGGACAAGTTTTCTGTTAATAGCTGATAGATGATCAATTAAAGACTAGAAACAGCTATTTATTTTTCCAGAGAATCTGTATTTTGGCAAAAACACACTTCCAGCTATATCAAACTGCATATTTACAGGTTGAGTTTTCTAAGTGCAGCATCACCCAAGAAACAAGGGAAAACAATTATAAATAATGTCTTGATTTTGGATATAGTGAATCATTCCAGCTTCTTTTTGAAGTGTTTTTAAATTTGAAGATTTCATGTTAAACCAAAAATAAATACATAGGACCACATTTTTGTTAAATCCACATGAAATTTTCTTGTTCCAATTTCTGTCACTCTTAGGGGAGGGAAAAGAGCTGATATTTGGAAGGGAAGGGGAGGCCTACATTTCTCAGTGAACTATTTAGGGCAGGATAATATTCAAGCAGCCTTTGGAGACAGAACATCCCATCATCAATAAATAAACGATGCCTGCTCCCCCCAGAAAAACCCATTTGGCTAAAACCACAGCCACACAGCCAGCGAGACCCTGAACTACTATTTCCAGAAGTTTATTATGCTTGACTGGATTTGGCAAAAAAGTTTTCAATCAAGCACAGAAGGGACTGTGAAGAAAACCATCCAGGGAGAGCCCTCCATGCCAAGTCCCAACCCAGAGCAGATTTTTGTAGCTAAGTAGGTCTAACTTACAAATAAATCTATTAAAGGCAGAATTTATATTGCAAACACTGACAAGCTCATCAACCATCCCTGAGCTGGTGGCCACAGCTGTTAGGAGGTGATGACGTTAATTTAGGGAGAGGATATTGCTTGAAATGCAAAGTGTGATGGATGGGGTCCCTCTAATGCAGCAACTCATGGTGCCAGGGCTGGGCATAAATACAGCTGCTGGGAAATGCATTTGTAGGGTTTGCTGGCTGTAAGACACAATTTCAACTAATCAGGGGCAATAAAATAGTCACAGTGCTGTTCCACTGTGGAGCACGGCAGCTGCAGCTTCTGCTCATCTGTTAGATGCTGGATCGGAGAGCTTCGAGTTTAATATCCTTTAATATCCATTGGGGAGGAGCCTGGGGTTCGCTCCCTGCTCCCTCCTCTTCTCCTGCTGGAGATCAACTTGAGATTCCCCAGCTTTCAGTATCCTACTCTGCAATCAAACAACATTAATCTCCTTCACAGTGACCATTTCTTTAACTATAGGATCCAGAAAAAAGGGCTGGAATTTAGGATCAGTTAAAAGCCAATAATCTTCCTACACCCAAACCTTAATCCAACGTAATTCTCATATCCCAGACACCAGCATCTTCAGCAAAAATTGCGTATACTCGGCAGGCTGGGGTCTGAAGCAGACACCAGCAACCTGCCACGCAGTTTCCTTCTCATTGTTAGGAAAACCACACAAAAATAATGGCATTGCGTCCCTGGAACACTCAGGGCAGTGGCTGTGAGGAGCCCTGCCTGACTTGGGCCATGCTGCTCTTGCTCGGTTTTTAACAGGAAATAACCTCATTATTGAAATGCTGCAAACACCCTGGAAATGCTGATCAATAGCTTCTTAAATCCATAAAGATACTGAAGATTTTATTCGTAGACAGTGCAAAACAGCTCAAATACTAACATGATCTGAAGGTCACTTGGCAGCCTGACCTGAGATTAAACTAAAGCTCAGGATATTCTGCTTTAGAGCTAGTAAAGAGAAACTATTCAGCTGTCAGAATGCCATGTAAATGGAAATATTTCTTAGGCCAGAAATGCCATTTTCCTCAGCCAGCCAACTGAGAAAGCAACCAGAGCTGCATTTCATCCCCATCCAACAGATTTGGAGATTTCTCTTTAATACAACTGCCCCTCAAAAGAATAAGTTTATGGAGACTGTGACTAGTGTCCCTTCTGATATGATTGAAAACCAAATTTTGGTTGAACCCATCCATGTTATTATCTATCCTCATTAAAATCAGTTGGAAAAGTTCTCCCTCAATCATTTATAAAGTGCTTTTTTTTTTTTTTTACATTAATATGCACATATTTCCTTTCATCCATTTCAGAACGCGATAAACAAGCTGTGCTTCTCACTGATGAAGAACTGAACACTGGTTGGAGACACCAATGATTTGAAATTCATAGATCACAGAGAGCACAACTCCTTCTCCCCTCGTAGCCCCTCACCCTCGGCTCTGCTGTCACTCAGGAGGCAGCAGCCAGCCAGGAGTGTCCTAAGTGACACTTGGAGCTCATTTCCTCGGCCCAGGGCTTGGGAGAGAGAATTTCTTGTCAAAAGAGCTTTTCTCAGTACCTACAAGGATGCTAAACCTGAAGATGGTTGTCTCCATGTGACACAAGTTTTAATTCCTTTTTTAATGATAGGCAATTTGAGCACTAAGGTGTTCTCAAAGTAGGTAATGTTTCCTAATTCTATTGCATTTGTTTAAAAGAAGAATGATCTTCATATTTCTGTCCCTGTATGACATGGAACAAGAAGAAGACGACAAGGAATTGTGCACTTGTTCATCACCAAAAGAGTTACATCAGCGATACCACATTAAATGGATGATTAATTTTGAGTCTCTATCCCTCAGAGCATGTGTATATAATATAAATTACCAAGAATATTCCCAGGATCAACATTTCCAACCCAGATCCTCTGCCCAGAGCAGCCAGAGGCTCCCACACACCTTTTCCTCCTTTCCTTCACACACCAAGTTACATTTGTGGCCGAATTTTCTGTGGCACAAACCCTGACAATGACATCAGCATGCCCACAGATGTGGCAGCGGAACCAATCTCTAATCCTGCCACAAGACAAATTTAATCAGAAAAATCAGAGTCACAAGTACCATGAGCCTGTGCCTTGGGCTTCAGGAACTCTTGGCGCTTCTGCCAGACAAGGAAACATTTTCCAGGTTCCTGGAATTTCTCAAGGAATCCCAGACTGGTTTGGGTTGGAAAGGACCTTAAAGCTCATCCCATTCCATCCCAGGCTTCTCCAAGCCCTGTCCAGCCTGGCCTTGGACACTGCCAGGGATCCAGGGGCAGCCACAACCTCTCCAGACAGACTGATTCAATGCCTCACTACCCCATTAGCAAAGAATTTCTTCCCAATGTCCAATTTAACTCTCCCTTCCTTTGTCCTATCACTCCGTGCCCTTGTGAAAAGTCAGTGCTTAACTTCAGTCCATATTAAATGAGTTCAGCTTCTCCTGACCTTTTCCTCTAAAAAAGCATCCCACTTGCACAGAGCACAATTAAAGCTCTCAGTTCCCCCTGGAAATGCCCACTGCTGCTCTGGAGAGACCTTGATCCACAACCTCTGACTCGGAATAATCACTTCACCCCCAGACAGAGCCACGGCCTGGCCGGGAGGAGAATAAATGGTCAGGAGACAAATTTTATATAAAACAGGTCTAAAATGCAACAGTTGCAGCTGATCCAGACAAACTTTCAGAGTGGTTTATGTGTGCAGTCTCCTCGCAGCACATCCTTTGATGGAATGGCTTTTAAATCCATTCCTAAAGCAGCTCTGGATTCATAGCAGCAATCAAAGTTGAGCGACACAAAACCATCATTTGCAGAATGAACAGTAAAATGTACTCCAACAGGCCGAGTGCTTCACCTCTTTCCATCCCAGCTTCTTCCCCAATCCACTCAGCATTCCAAAACAGGGGAAAATTAACTTATTTCCCATTCACACAAGCACAGTGACTCAGTCCATGCTGCTTTGGGAAGGCTGTGTCAAAGTTATGCATTTGTTTCCACAAATCCTTACACAACATCAATTTTCCAACTATTAATGTCTCCATGTCTGGAGGTATAAGAACATGGTACCAGCAATAACCTAAACAATGACCATTGCTATAAAGAAGCCAAATGAACACATCATATCATTGTAATAACATACAAAAAACCCCAATGACAACGGAGCAACAAAATTAACTTCATTTAGTGCAACTTAAAGTTTAAATATTATTAAATATTTTTATATTAAATATATTATTTTTATATTAAATATATTATTTAATATTTAAATATTAAATATTGTAGGCTGCCTATATTTTGATAAATACCTGCAAAACTGGAATAAATATTCAGCGAGACATATTAAAAGAAATCATTTCCACAGAAA